>BJFM01000795.1:17636-40932 GCA_016586285.1 Arothron firmamentum | reverse complement strand
TTCCTGTCAAAGCTGTGGCGCACAACATTCAAAATGGGCTGGGCAATGCAATACCTGTAAAGAATGGAATACCATTGTTGAAGAAGTAATTCAAAAAGAAGAAAAAAGAAGCTGGAAAACCCCTGAAAATATAGGGAAAACAGTTTCGAAACCCTTAAAAGTACAAGATATTGAGTTAAATTCTGAGGAGCGTATTGCTACTAAAAACACCGAATTAGACACCGTTTTAGGCGGAGGAATTGTAAAAGGAGCCGTTGTTTTATTAGGAGGAGAACCAGGAATAGGAAAATCAACATTATTGCTACAAATAGCGTTGAATATTCCTCAAAAAGTACTGTATGTTTCAGGAGAAGAAAGTCAATCGCAAATAAAAATGCGTGCCGAACGCTTAGAAGCAAGCAATTCAAACTGTTTAATTTTAACAGAAACCAACACTCAAAAAATATTCAAAAATATTGCCGAAGTAGTACCCGATGTATTGGTTATAGATTCTATTCAAACCCTACATACCGATACTATTGAAGCATCACCAGGAAGTGTTTCTCAAATTCGAGAAACCTCCGCCGAGCTGATAAAATTCGCCAAAGAAACAGGAACACCAGTTTTATTAATTGGGCATATTAATAAAGACGGGCATATCGCAGGACCCAAAATTTTAGAACACATGGTCGATGTTGTTTTACAATTTGAAGGCGATAGAAATCATACGTACAGAATTTTACGCTCTCAAAAAAACCGATTTGGTTCCACTGCCGAGTTAGGAATTTACGAAATGCTATCTACAGGATTGCGAGAAGTATCAAATCCATCAGAAATATTAATATCTAAAAAAGATGCCGATTTAAGCGGAACCGCAATTGCTTCAACCCTAGAGGGAATCCGTCCGTTAATGATTGAAATTCAAGCTTTGGTAAGCACCGCAGTTTATGGAGTTCCACAGCGTTCTACCACAGGATATAATTTAAAAAGATTACACATGATTTTGGCTGTTTTAGAAAAACGAGCAGGTTTTAAATTAGGCGCAAAAGATGTGTTTTTAAATGTTACTGGAGGAATCCGTGTCGATGATCCCGCAATTGATTTAGCCGTTGTTGCCGCAATTATTTCTTCCAATCAAGACATGGCAATAAACCCGAATGTGTGTTTTGCTGCCGAAGTTGGTTTATCAGGAGAAATAAGACCTGTTTCAAGAATCGACCAACGTATTTTAGAAGCCGAAAAATTAGGATATAAAACTTTAGTAGCATCAAAATATAACAAAATATCTTCAAAAAATCACTCTATAAAATTGCTTTTAGTCGGTAAAATTGAAGAAGCTTTTGCAACGTTGTTTGCGTAGAGGTTTGGTAACATACTTTTAATTTAGGATTGTAACTAGCAAGGTATCAGGTTTATTTACCTGTCTTAAATATTGAGAAAAGATTTCATGAATGATTTTATTTAAAATAATATCAAATTTGATATTATTTTTTTGTATATTTGTAGCAATAGAACTCGCCACGCTTCTTTAGCGCACCCAGGCGGGTCTTTTTTTTTACAAAGTGAATAGAGAAGGCTACCCTAAAAAAATATTGACTTTAGATAATCAAATTATACAGCTAAAAGAAAGAGGCTTAGTAATTGATGATGATGATATCGCTAAAGGCTATCTTAAGAATATTAGTTATTTTAGACTTCAAGGCTATTGGTGGGAATTTCAAATTGATAAACAAAATCATACATTTAAAGAAGGAACAAATTTTAATGATATAATTAATCTTTATACTTTTGATAGAAAATTACGTTTACTTCTCTTCGATGCAATAGAACGTGTAGAGATTGCTTTAAGAACCAAAATGGTTTATTACCCTTCTTTAGAATTAAATCAATGGTGGTTTGAAGATCAAAATAATTTTTTCAATGTAGATTATTTTAATAATTCAATCAGTGAAATTGAAAAAGAACTAGGAAGGACTAAAGAGTTTTTTATTCAAAAGCATTATCAAAACTATGGAAACAGACATAAACCACCAGCGTATAAAACATTAGAAATAGTATCTTTTGGATGTTTATCAAAATTATATAGTAATCTAAATAATAATATAAAATCTAAAAATAGAATTGCAACTGAATTTGATTTACCTAATTCTAGTTTTTTAAAAAGTTGGTTACAATCTTTTAATACAATAAGAAATATTATAGCTCATCATGGTCGGTTATGGAATAGAAAACTTCATTTTTCTCCAAAAATTTTAGGAAATCCAAAATCAGATTTTATAAGTGAACCAGAAGATAAACAATCAATGTATTATTTAATTTCTTGTTTGTTGTATGTATTGAATAAGGTTTCACCAGAGCATAGTCTAAAGAATAAAATAATAAATTTATTAGAGGAGAATAATTTTATTATTTTGAGTGAAATGGGTTTTCCAAATAATTGGAAAAAAGAATTTTTATGGAAAAAATAACTCAGAAAATAAGCCGAAAAATTAGGGTATAAAACTTTAGTAGCATCAAAATATAACAAAATATCTTCAAAAAATCACTCTATAAAATTGCTTTTAGTCGGTAAAATTGAAGAAGCTTTTGCTACGTTGTTTGCGTAAGGATAAGGTTTTATTTTTTTACGATAAAATTAGTCTAAGTTCGGTTTTTTTCGGAGCGATTTTTTTAACTTTTGTCGTTTTTTATTTTCATGTTTTCTTAGTACCGAATTTCGACTAGGTTTGGTTGCACGTCTTATTTTAGGTCTTTTTAAACCATCTTTGATAAGTGCTAAAAAACGTTTGATCGCTAATTCTTTATTTCTGTGTTGCGAGCGAGTTTCATCAGAAAAAAGTATTAAAACCTGTTCTTTTGTTAGGCGAGAAGCGAGTTTTGTACAAAGTATTTCTTTTTGATTTTCTGATAATTCCTTTGAATTTAAAACATCAAAAGAAAGTTCAATTTTAGAAGATACTTTATTTACATGTTGCCCGCCTGCACCAGAACTTCTAGTGGCTTTAAAATGTAATTCTTTAATTAGTTCGGGGATATTCATCGTTTAAAAGAGTAGAAAAAGAATATAAATCTTTTTTATTAGCAAGTAATTTATCAATTATTTCAACGGCTTTTTTAAGACGGGTTTCTTTATCGCCTTTTAATAAAACATACGGACGTTTGTATTTTATCAACGTATTTTCAAAAGCGGTAAACATTTCTAAGCGTTCACCAGGTTTATCACGCAAATCATCGGCTTCCCAAGGTGTATCAATATAGGTTAAAAAATAGATGTCGTAGGTGTTTTTAATGGCTGCTTCATCTAAATTAGCATCTACAAAACCACCGTAATATTCTTCGGAATATACTTTTGTTTCTAGTAAATCGGTATCGCAAATTAATATTTTATCGGCTTTTTTTGATAATTCATTTTCTAGTTTTATCTGTCCTTCGGCAATGGGAATAATGTCTTTTTGTTCGCAAATTTTACGCTCGTTATTCCATTTATCTTGTAAATATTCACGGGCAAATTCAGGAGTCCAAACGGTATTGTAATGTCGTGCTAATTGACCAGAAAGAGTAGTTTTTCCAGTTGATTCAGGCCCAAATAAAACAACTTTTACAAGATTGCTTTTTTGTTGTTTAAGTCTTTTTTCCATGCTAAATAACCGCTAACGGCAATAAAAGTAAATATTAAATATTGAAAACTTGTAAATGTAAATCCTTTGTAAAAATAAAGGGGAACGGAAATAATATCGCCAATAATCCAATAAATCCAATTCTCGATTTTTCGCTTTGCCATCAGCCACATTCCTACAAAGAAAATTGCGGTCGTAAAAGTATCAACGTAAGCAGTCCAATTGTTCCATTTATCAAAATAAGTATAAACTGCATACACGAAAATTAATGTTGCTAAAAAGATGAAAATACTGGTTTTCTGCTCTTTTTTAGTCGTTTTTGAAATCGGGTTTACTACTGAATTATCTACAGTTCTTGTCCAAAGATACCAGCCGTAAATACTCATTATAAAATAGTAGGCGTTAATCATCATATCGCCTAATAATTGCCATTTTAAAAGTAAATAGACAAAAATAAGCGTGCTAATCATCCCTGTTGGAAACACCCAAATTTTATTCTTTTTAGAATACCAAACAGATAAAAAACCGAAAATAACAGCAATAATTTCAAGCCAAATATCTAAAGAATCATAACTGCTGTATTGGCTAAAAAGAAAATCAAAAACAGTATTAGAATTAAAAACTAGGCTCATACTTGCTACGGTCAGATTTTACAATTTTTAACAAGATTATTCCGCTGTCTATTAATTCAAAAGCGTCTTTTATTTCCGAAGTTAATAATTGCATTACAGTATCATAATCGCCATAAACTTGTGTGCTTAATGGGTTTTCAAGAACTGTTAAACCTGAAGTTCTTAGTTTTTTTATAAAATTGATAATCGGTGCTTCAAATTCATTTTGAAGTGGCATTAAGGTAAGTTCTACTGATATTTTCATGTGTTTTTTGATGTTTTTCTGTGTTTTTGATATACTTTATAATAAAAATTTAAAAAAACAAAGATACTTTAAATAGCATAGACACAGGTAAAACCTTCGGTTTCTAAAAAGTGAATTTGATATTCATCAGTAATTCCCTCGTATAAAATTTTCCCTGTGGTTTTGTTAGTTTCGTTGCTTTCAAACGAGAAATCATCAATATAAATATTTTTTAAAAAGTGTAATTTCTTTTTTCCGTAAATTTTATATAAACTTTCTTTTGCCCCCCAAACAATGGTTAATTTACTAACCAAAGCACTATGATTTGCTATAGATTTATAGGCTTCAATCGGCGTAAATTTAGGGGCTATTTTTACAATTTTATCACGCTGTTTTTCAATATCAATTCCAACAGGTTTATCATCAGAAATAATAATAGCCGAAAAAATAAAGGAATGTGTAATTGAAATAAATTTTCCATCTTTTAAATGTGGCTTTCCAAATTCATCATAAATTAAATCATCATCAGTATAATTAGCCTGTTTTAATAACTGACGAACACTTAAAAAACCTTTACGATGTAAGTCTGATTTCATACTGTTAAGCCTGTTAATACTTCGTTTATTAAGGGTAATATTTTCAGATAATTCATCAAAAGATTCTTCAATCTTCCAAATCAATACGTTAGTGTTTGAATTTATTGTTATTGTTTTGTGAACAGGCATAAGTTAAAAAGTTATTTCGTAATTTTGCTAGATAAAAATTTAGATACATAAATATACATAAATATGAGCACAAAAACCGCTGCATACGTTCCTTTTAAGGTAAAAGATATTTCTTTAGCCGATTGGGGAAGAAAAGAAATTAGATTGGCAGAAGCTGAAATGCCAGGATTAATGAGTTTACGTGAAGAGTATAAAAACGAACAACCATTAAAAGGCGCAAGAATTGCAGGATGTTTACACATGACCATTCAAACTGCGGTTTTAATTGAAACTTTACAAGCTTTAGGTGCGGAGGTTACTTGGAGTTCTTGTAATATTTTTTCTACACAAGATCAGGCTGCTGCTGCAATTGCTGCTGCTGGAACTCCTGTGTATGCTTGGAAAGATATGACAGAAGAAGAATTCGACTGGTGTATTGAGCAAACATTATTTTTTGGTGAAGATAAAAAACCATTAAACTTAATTTTAGATGATGGTGGTGATTTAACCAACATGGTTTTAGATCGTTACCCTGAATTAGCTGCTGGAATCAATGGTTTATCTGAAGAAACTACTACAGGAGTTCACCGTTTATACGATAGAGTAAAAGCAGGAACGTTACCAATGCCAGCAATTAACGTAAACGATTCTGTAACAAAATCGAAATTTGATAACAAATACGGATGTAAAGAATCGGCAGTTGATGCAATTCGTCGTGCAACCGATATTATGTTAGCAGGAAAACGTGTAACTGTTTGTGGTTATGGTGATGTAGGTAAAGGTACAGCGGCTTCTTTTAAAGGTGCAGGTTCTATCGTTACGGTTACTGAAATTGACCCAATTTGTGCGTTACAAGCAGCAATGGACGGTTTTGAAGTTAAGCGTTTAGAAACTGTTGTTGGTAATTCTGATATTATTATTACCACTACTGGAAACAAAGATATTATTCAAGGGCGTCATTTTGAGGCAATGAAAGATAAAGTTATTGTATGTAATATTGGACATTTCGATAACGAAATTGACATGGCTTGGTTAAACGAAAACCACGGAAATACAAAAGATACTATTAAGCCTCAGGTTGATAAATATATGATCGACGGGAAAGATATTATTGTTTTAGCAGAAGGACGTTTAGTAAACTTAGGATGTGCAACAGGTCACCCAAGTTTTGTAATGAGTAATTCATTTACAAACCAAACGTTAGCACAAATCGAACTTTGGACAAACAAAAAGGCTTACCAAAACGAAGTTTATATGTTACCAAAACATTTAGATGAAAAAGTAGCAAACTTACACTTAGCTAAAATAGGCGTAGAGCTTACTGAATTACGTGAAGACCAAGCTTCTTATATTGGTGTAACTGTTCAAGGGCCATTTAAGCCAGAGCACTACAGATACTAATAAATAGTATTTAATAGTTTTAAAAACAGAAAAGGTTGCTATGAAAATAGCAACCTTTTTTATGTATATATTATAAAACTATTTTTAAGCAGTAGGAATACGCTCGTCAATCATTTTTAAAGGCATATCACCCATTAAACTAATCATGTCTAAAATATCTCTTACTTTTTCTTCTTCTTCAGCTTGTTCGGTAATAAACCATTGTAAAAATATTTCTGAAGTAAAATCGCTGACTTTTCTAGCGGTTTTAAATGTGTGATGAATAGCGTTAGTTACTTCAATTTCAGCATCTAAAGAAGCTTCAAAAACAGCTTGTAAACTTTCATATTCATGAGTAATTTCTGATACCGTAGGAGACTGTGCGTTTCCTCCGTTATCATTAATAAATTTAAATATTTTCATCATATGAGTTCTTTCTTCTTCTGCCTGATTGTAAAAATAAGTAGCACTATTTCTAAGTTCTCTTTGATCGCACCATGATGCCATAGCTAAATATTTTGAAGAAGCTTGTTGCTCCATCATTACTTGATTATTTAGTAAATCGACAACTTCTAGATTCAAAATTATATCTCTTCTTACTGAAATTTCCATAGTGGTTTTTTTTATTTATTAGGTACTATAAAGATACTCAATAAAGCGATTCAAAAGCATTGAGGTTGTAATTTAAAAACAATCTTAGTAAACTGTTAAAGCTTATTTAAAGGTAGATAATAAAGCCTCTTTTAGTGCTAATATTTGAGGAACATCAAGTAATAATACATGGTTGTTATCTGCAACAAAAATTAGTATAAAATTATCTGTTGCTATGATGTTTTCTAGTGCTAGGCAAGAAGAATTGTCTAGTATTTTTTTTCGAAAGGCTAATAGTTGACAAAAAGTAAAATCAATTACTTTATAGCCCAAGTTTAACCGATAGCTATTCCTAGCTTTAGATACTAAAATTTGAGAGGAGGTATGTTTAATGGTACAATTCACGCTGCAAAGATACTTATTTTTAATCAATCTAAAGAAAAATAGTTTGTTTTTATGAAATTTAACCAAAAAATCCTGCAACTTAGTTACAGGATTTTAGCGGTAAATAATATTTTTTTTAGATGAAAAAAATTAAATTTTCAAAGAATCGAATAAGGTAATTAATTTAGGGTTAGAAGGTCTTGGTGCATTTGCATCTACAATATTTCCTTGTGGATCAATTAAAATAAAACGAGGAATACTGTTTACTTTATAAGCTACTGAAAAAGTTTTATCACCTTTTGCATACAATTGAATTCCGCTTAAATTTTTATCACTAACCATTTTTTTCCACTTTTCATAATCTCTTTGATCATCTACAGAAATACTTACAAACTCAATTTTTTTACCATGATATTTTTTCTCAACTTTTTGTAAAAAAGGAATTTCTTGTTTACAAGGATTACACCAAGTTGCCCACATATCAATATAGACATATTTTCCTTTTAAATCATCTAAAGATATATTTCCACCTTTATGATTTTCATATGTAATAAACTTAGGCGATACTGCTCCTTTTGCTAATTTTGTTGCCGAATATGATTTATCAGCATAGGTTTTGTTTAAATACTTTGTTAATCCTGTAATATTTTTTTCTTGAAAAGAAACAAATGCGCTATCTAAAGTTGTACTTTTCATGTTAGCGTTAAAATCATTGACAAAATTATTTACTTTGGTATCAAATTTTTCTTTAGATAAGTTATATAAGTTTTTATCTTTAAAAAAATCCTCTTGTAATAAAATTACTTTTGCTAAAAAATTATTTTCATTAGCACCTTCTCCTGTAAATTTAGCCGTCTTTAAAAAATCGTTAGCATCGATATTTAAGGTAATATCGTCGCCATTTTTTAGGTATAAGGTTGTTATTTTTTGTCCGTTAGAAAGGCGGTAAAAATCACTTTTAACATTCATTGTATCGCTAAAAGCACCATTTTGGTCAAGTTGAATGATTTTTTTAAATTTGAATTGTGGATTAGAGAGCGTAATTGATTCGGCATTTTTATTGTCTATTTTTCCTGAAAAAGTAACAAAATTATTCGGTTCTTTTTTACAAGAAATCATGGTAATGGCAATTGCCATTAAGTAAATTATTTTTTTCATTTTGATTGTTTTGATTATTTTTTGGTAAAATTAATAATTTACTAAATTACTGTTTTTTTTTATCCTAGCCATCCATCTCTGTCTAAGCTTCGGTATTGTATTGCTTCTGTTAAGTGTTCCGATTTTATATTTTCTTCGGATGCTAAATCGGCAATAGTTCTTGATACTTTTAAAATTCGATCATAGGCTCTTGCCGACAGGTTTAGTTTTTCCATGGCAATTTTGAGTAGGGCATAGCTTTGTTCTGAAAGTTTACAGTATTTACGTTGTTGTTTTACATTCATTTGTGCGTTATAATGAACTGTTTCGGAGTTGCTAAAACGAGCGGTTTGAATTTCACGAGCTTTGGTAACACGTTTTCTAATTTCAACACTTGATTCTCCTTTTCTTTCTTCGGATAATTTATCAAAAGGAACAGGAGTTACTTCAATATGAATATCAATTCTATCTAATAATGGCCCTGAAACTTTACTTAAATAGCGTTGCATTTCAGCAGGTGATGAGGTCATTGGTGAGTCAGGATCATTAAAAAAACCTGACGGACTAGGGTTCATACTTGCTACTAACATAAAGCTACTCGGGTAATTTACGGTGAATTTTGCTCTTGAAATTGTTACTTCTCTATCTTCTAAAGGCTGTCGCATTACTTCTAAAACCCCGCGTTTAAATTCGGGTAATTCATCTAAAAAAAGTACGCCATTATGGGCTAACGAAATTTCACCAGGCTGTGGTAAACTATTTCCGCCACCAATAAGTGCGATGTCTGAACAACTATGATGTGGTGCTCGAAAAGGACGAGAATATTGTAGCCCTGTATTTTTTACTTTACCAACAACCGAATGTATTTTGGTGGTTTCAAGTGCTTCTTCTAAGGTCATTGGAGGTAAAATAGAGGGGAGTCTTTTTGCTAGCATTGTTTTTCCAGCTCCAGGAGGACCAATTAAAATAATATTATGACCACCAGCGGCGGCAATTTCCATGCAGCGTTTAATGCTTTCTTGTCCTTTTACATCAGAAAAATCAAATTCAGGAAAATCTATATGTTTATAAAATTCTGCTCGGGTATCTACAATAGTAGGTTCGATTATTTTTTTACCTTCTAAATGATTAATAACGTCCATAATATTATTGACCGCCAATATATTTAGGTCGTTAACAATTGCGGCTTCTTTGGCATTTTCTTTAGGTAATATAAAATTTTTATAGCCTTCTTCGCGGGCTTTAATGGCAATTAGCAAAGCACCTTTAATGGGTTGCAGACTTCCGTCTAATGAAAGTTCGCCCATAATTACATATTCTTCAATATTTTTAGCGTCAATTTGTTTAGATGCCGATAAAATCCCAACAGCGATGGTTAAATCATAAGAAGCACCTTCTTTACGAATGTCAGCAGGTGCCATGTTTATAATTATTTTTTTACCAGGAAGTTTGTAGCCGTTATTATTAAGGGCGGCAGAAATTCGATAGGAACTTTCTCGAACCGCATTATCAGGTAAACCTACCAAATGATAACCAATTCCTTTATCTATATTTACCTCTACGGTAATTGTAGTTGCATCAATGCCAAAAACAGCAGATCCATACGTTTTTATCAACATAACTTTCTCTTTGTGTTAAAGATAGCTAAAAAAAACAGCTAATTATAAATTAGCTGAAAAATAGTTGGCGTTTTCTTTTAAGTTAAAACCAAAAAAAAGCCTCTTTATAAAAGAGGCTTTTTTTAATAGGGTATGCTTGTTTATTTTTTATTAAAATTATCTAATCCTGTTTTTAACCAATTAGAATATTCTGAATGACTGCTATATTGTTGAGGTGAATTTAGTAATTCTAAATTAGGGCTCATTAATACATAAAATGGCTGAGAAGCTGTTTTAAAGTTTGCAACTTGTAGTGTAACCCATTTATCACCATAGGTTCTAATTCTTTTTACTTTACCGTTTGGTTTAATAAAATCGAACTGTTCTTCTTCAGGTAATTGTCTTTGATGATCATCAACATATAATGAAATTAATACATAATCATTATTAATCATATTGTAAATTTCTGGTTTAACCCAAATGTTTTCTTCCATTTTACGACAGTTTACACATGCCCAACCTGTAAAGTCTAATAAAACAGGTTTGTTTACTGATTTTGCATGCGCAATACCTTCTTCAAAGTCTTTAAAACAATTTAAGCCTAACGGACATTGATTGTCTTTTACGTAAATACTATGAAATTTAGGCGGTGCAAAACCACTCAATAAATTATTTTGATTCCATGTAGGGTTTTTTAAAACCCCTGGTGCTAAATAGATTGATAAAGCTAAACAACTTCCTCCTAGTAAAACTCTAAAAAAAGATATTTTACCATATTTTTTACCCATCAGTCCTAGTAAATATAATGACATCAATAAGGCTATTACTGACCATATTCCGATAAAAATTTCTCTTTTGAAAAAGCCCCAATGCCCAACTAAATCAGCATTTGATAAAAATTTAAAAGCGAATGCTAATTCTAAGAATCCTAAAACAACTTTAACGGTATTTAACCATCCACCAGATTTTGGTAAAGTAGTTAACCAGCCAGGAAACATAGCAAATAAGGCAAAAGGCATAGCTAAAGCAAGCCCAAAACCAATCATACCTGCCGATAATTGCATAGCTCCACCATTAGCTCCTAATGATCCTGCAAGTAAAGAACCTAAAATAGGACCTGTACATGAAAAAGATACAATTGCTAAGGTTAACGCCATAAAAAATATCCCAATAATACCACCAATATTCGATGCGGTATCTGCTTTGTTACCCCAAGAACTAGGTAGGGTTAATTCGTAAAATCCGAAGAAAGACCCTGCAAAGAAAACCAAAATGGTAAAGAAAAATAAGTTCAACCACATGTTGGTAGAAATACTATTTAAAATTTCTGGATCTAAGGTGTCTAAATAATGAAAAGGTAAACTTAATAAACCGTAAATTAAAATGATAAAAGAACCATATAATATAGCACTTCCAATTCCTTTACCTTTTTTTTCGGTATGTTTTGTGAAAAAAGATACTGTTAAAGGCACCATTGGAAATACACAAGGTGTTAAAAAAGCTAATAAACCACCAACAAACCCAAGTAAAAATATACTTAATAAAGAGCTGTCTTCTTCTTGGTTATCTGCTTTTTTTGCGGTATTTTTTAATAGAACTGTGTTTTTTAAGTTTAAGTTTAATGATTGTGACATTGCCTGACTTTTATCATCAACTTCGGTAACGGTTTGTGATACTTTTTCACCAGTTAATGAAAAGGTGAAGTCTTCATCGAAAGGTAAACAGTATTCTTTACAAACTTGCGCGTCTAGGTTTAAGGTTATTTGTGTTAAACCAGTGTTTGAAACAGTAATTCTTTGGGTTAAAAGACCTTCTTCAGCAAAGAAAACTTCATCTTTTCCCCAAATTTCACTAAATTCAGTATGGGTTTCTCCTTCTTTGGCTTTTCCTTTAAGCGCATAACCACTTTGTCCTTCAGCAGGAGATATAGTCATTGGTAAAGAAGCGTCTTCAGGATTATATTGCGAATATAAATGCCAGTCTTCTGCAATTTCAATATTGAAAATTAAGTCGTATTCTGTCTCCGAAATTTTTTCAACGGTAGGTGTTATAACAATAGGATTGTCATCAGATTGAGAGAAGACCATTAAACTTAAGAATAATAAAAATAGCGTAAATAATTTTTTCATTCGATTTAGTTTATAAAGGGTTGTTTTTAATTAATTATTCTTAATAATTCTGTTGCTTCATTGCTTGGTAAAAAACGCCTGTCTTGACGCTTTCCAATAATCCATATAATTTTATTATCATTTGTACAAAGCAACCAAATGTTTTTTTTATCAAAAAGAGAAAGCTTTTCATCTTTAAAATATTTACTAACTTTTTTCTTACCTAGCATACCTGTTGGGTAAAAATAATCGCCAGTTTCCCATCTTCTGATAGTAAGGGGGTAATTTAATAAAATTTTATCAACAAAAATAGTGTTTTTATCAAAACTTGTTTTTTTACTAACTTGTGTAAGTTGCAGATTGATAGGGCTTGTTATTTTGTTATTTTCTTTATCTATGCTAAATTGTTCCTTTTCTAGAATTTCGGTTTTATCTATGTTTTGTAGCAATAAAAAACCCCTATTTTTTAATAAAACATGTGAATTACTGCTAATTTTTTTACCTGATTGTCCATATATTAACTGGTAAACATCGTCCCATTCTGTAAATTGATAGTCTTTTAAAAGTTGGTATAAATAAGCTTTTGGGTTTGATAATTTTAAGACTTCTGAAATGTCTATTTTAAGTAAATCCCCTTGCTTACAAACGGTTTTTAAAGCGATTTCATCGACTTTGTCAGTAATGATTTGTTGTGATTGCTTTAAAAAATCGGTTGTTTTTAGATGTGCTTTTAATAAACTAGGGTTTAATTCTTTTAAAATAGGAATTACTTGGTGCCTTATTTTATTTCGAAGATATTTTGTTTCGGCATTGCTAGCATCTTCTCGCCATTTTATATTATTTTCTAGGGCAAAATTTTCAATTTTTTCTCTTGAAAAAATTAACAACGGACGCACAATAGTTCCGTTTATAGCAGGAATTCCTGTTAAACCGTCCAAACCAGTTCCTCTTGTGAGGTTAATTAACACGGTTTCTAAGTTGTCATCGGCATGATGCCCTGTTAAAACATAATCAAAATGATGTTTTTTAAGCAATTCATCAAACCAATTATAGCGTAATTTTCGTGCAGCTAATTGCGTTGATAATTTATTTTGGTTAGCATATTTACTCGTTTCAAAACGTGTTGAAAAAACAGGAATTTCTAATTCTTTACCTAAATTTTTAACAGATTTTTCATCTAAATCACTTTGATCACTTCTTAATTGAAAATTACAATGCGCTAATGAAATATCGTATTTTAATTGATGCAATAAATGTGTTAAAACCACACTATCGACACCGCCAGAAATAGCAATTAAGAGTTTTTTATCTTTTAAAAATAAAAAATTACGGTCTATATGTTTTGCTAATTGTTGTAGCATTTTTATTTCTGTGCTTTTTTTAGTTGATTTTCTAACCAATGAATCACATCTTTTAGCATTTCATCTTTGCATAAATCATGTTGCAATTCATGATAAGCACCTTTGTAAAGCTTTAAATTTGCGTTTTTTGTTGCGTTTGCAAATTCTTGTGAACCTTTGTAATCAATAATTTTATCGGCAGTTCCGTGTAAAATGAACATTGGAATTTCTAAGGATTTTGCATTATCAATCGCCCATTTTCCAGCATCTATAAACGATAAAGAAAAATTAGGGCTAATTTTATCGTGAACTAGAGGATCGTTTAAATATTTTTGAACTTCAACTTCATCTCTAGAAATATCGGCGATATCTAGTTCATTACTCAAGGTAATTGACGGCGCAATTTTTTGCATAATTTTACCCAATTTAAGTTTCCAAGCAGGTGGATTAAAAGCTAATTTTAGCATTGGGCTTGTGGCAATAACACCTATTAGCTGCTTGTTTTTTTGCATATTTTTTTTGCGCAGCGCATAATTAACAACCGCATTTCCACCCATAGAATGTCCGTATAAAAACTGCGGTTTATCGCCAAAAACTGCGGATGCTTTTTCAATTAATTGAGAAATACTTGTTAAAACGGTATCAAAACCAGGATTATGCCCTCTTTTTCCTGTGGTTTTTCCGTGACCGAAATGATCAAAAGCAATCACACCAAAATTAGCATCCGTTAAATTTTTTGCAACCGATTGATAGCGCCCCGAATGTTCTCCCATTCCGTGAACAATAATCACGACAGCTTTCACTGAATTTGGGTTTTTAGGTTGCCAAAACTGCCCGAAAAAATTCGTATTATGATACTTAAAATGGAACTCTTGATGTGTCATTTTTGATTATTTTATTGTTTTTGCAACCACTGTCTGATATCTTTACGTAAAGAAACTTCAGGTTTTGGTAAAGGTATTGTTTTTCCAAATTGTTTACTTCTTTTAAATTTAGAAAAGGTAATTTTATGTTGTTTCCAAGCCTCAGGATATAAGTCTAAAAAAGCATTAAAAAAGCTTTGTTCATTCACGTTTCCTTCTATAGTTGGAAGTACTGCTTTAAATTTTTCTTCTTGGTCGATAATCATTAATTCTATTGTTTTAGGTATGTTTTTGTAAGCGTTTTGTTCTTGATTTATTGAAATATAAGCAACTATTTTGAATGAAGTAACACATATTTCATTGCTTTTGCTTTTAGCAAACATTCTTCATATTCTTTTTCAGGAATTGATTTTGCAGTAATTGCGCCACCCACCGAAAAAGACACATATTTACTGTCTGAATTGTATAAAATACTTCGGATAATTACATTAAAGTCAAAATCGCCGTTCGGTGTAAAATACCCTACAGTTCCTGAATATAAACCCCGTTTTGTTTGCTCTAAATTTTCCATTATTTTCATTGCCGATACCTTAGGAGCGCCCGTCATACTGCCCATTGGAAAGGTATCTTTTATAACATCAACAGGATGTGTATTTGGTGTAATTTCCGATACAATGGTCGAAATCATTTGATGTACCTGTTTAAAAGAATGGATTTTACAAAGTTCCGCTACCTGAACACTTCCTTTTTTAGCCGTTTTTGATAAATCATTGCGTACCAAATCGACAATCATAATGTTTTCGGCACGTTCTTTTTCATCTCTAGCTAAATCGAAGGCAATTTTTTGATCTTCAATAGGATCAATTAAGCGTTTTGCAGTTCCTTTTATGGGTTGCGAAATTATTTTAAGCCCTTCTTTTTTTAAATATCTTTCAGGTGTTGCCGATAATAGATATAAATTTTCATGTCTGAAAAAAGTAGCAAATGGAGGTGTTGATATATCGTTTAAATGCGAATATATTTTATACGGATTGATGCGTGTATTTTCGGCATAAAATTCTTGACAAAAATTAGCTTCATAAATATCGCCTCTATGAATATGTTCTAAAACTTTTGTTACTTTTTGGTGATATTCTTCCTTGTGAATTCGAAGTTTTATTTTAATGTTATCTTCTTTTATTTCTTCGGATGTTTTTTCCGCTTCTTTTTTTAGAGCATCAGAAAGAGTAGTGGAATTATTAATATTACTGATAATATCTTCAAAATCTTCTTCAATTTCATCATCAATCATTTGCAAATACTCAAATTCAATGGTATTTCCTTTGATGAAAATTAATTTTTGAGGCTGAAAAAAGTACAAATCAGGAAAGTTTAAACCATCAAAATTAGTAGAAGTGAGCTTTTCAACGTCATTTTTTACATCATAAGAAATATAGCCAAAAATATAATCTTTGGTGTAAGATTGATATTCTTTTAGCTTTTCAAAAGCATTTTGATAATCTGTTTTTATTGCCGTAAATTCTTCGACAGCCAAGCAGGCATCAAAACAAGAATAGGCTTGTTCGTAATTATTAGAATCTAGCCAAATAGCGGTTTCAAACTGTTTTGCCCAAGCAAATAATTTTTGCTTAAAGCTTGTTGAATCGTCTATTTTAAAATTACGTTTGGTTCTTTTAAACATTTTACAAAAATAAGAAACCCAATATAAATACGAATATAAATACAGGTATTTGTACGGGTTTTAAAAATGAAAAAAGCCATTTTAGCATATACTAAATGGCTTTTTTTGATAAGAATTTTTTAAATTAAAACTTAAAATTAAGTTTAATTATATTTTAAAATCTCCTTTTGCTTTGTGCTCGCTATCTTCATAACGTTTGATACAAGTATCTAAAATTTGGTATGCTTGATCAGCATTTCCCCAATCTCCAATAATTACTTCTTTCTTTTCTAAGTCTTTATAAACTTTAAAGAAATGCGTAATTTCGTCTTGTAAATGAGCGTTTAAGTCCGATAAATCATTGTATTTATTCCAAATAGGATCTGAAACAGGTACACAAATAATTTTTTCATCTGGTCCTTTTTCATCCGACATATGGAAAACACCAATTGGTTTTACTTCCATAACACACATTGGAAATGTTGGTTCTGCACTTAAAACTAACACGTCTAAAGGATCATTATCTAAGGCTAAAGTTTCAGGAATGAAACCGTAATCACCAGGGTACATCATTGATGAAAACAACATTCTATCGAAACGGATTTTTCCTAAATCAAAATCGTATTCGTATTTATTTCTACTTCCTTTAGGTATTTCTATTAAAACATCAACTGTCTTTTTCTCTTTTGAAGTCATATATATATCTTTTCTTCGTTTCTAAAAATCGGATTGCAAAAGTAATAATTTATTGTCATTTTAAATAAAAAATAACGTTATCTTATTATTAAATCGATTTATAAAAGGTATTACTGTATGTTTTTAAAGGCTTGGTTTTATTGCCAAACGTATTGAAAATTTTGGTGTTGGGGCTATTATTGAACCCGCTGGTGGCGTGTAATTGCTTCTCCAAATAGCATCGATTCGTAAAAAACGTAAGTTTCCGTACCCAATATTGTCTAATCCAACGCCATATTCATAATATACTTTATTAGGAGCGTTGTAATTAATATTCGATTTGTTAGCGGCAATATTTTTATCAGAAATAGTTCCGTAAGCGGCTCTAAAAGTAAGTAAACTTCGAAGTTTTAATTTATTTAATAACGGAATTCTATTTAAAATAAAACCGTTAAAATTGTGTTCAAAATGCGATGCTACATATTTATCTGTCACAAAATCGTAGTAATTTAACAAAGCAAAGGTATTTTCAACCAAGGTAAAAGTTTGATTTGCCGGAATAACATTTAGCAAGGCGATTGGCACAGTTCCGAATGTTTTTCCAGCTTCAAAAGTAGCGTTAAAAATACCGAATTTACCTAACAATACAGGCTGATTGTATTTGAATTGCAGCTTGTCATAATTATGAGATCCGTTAAAAAAACCTTTATATCCTCGGCGATAATTTAGAATAAAAGTAGGGTAGATACTTCCTCCAAAACTCCTTTGAACACCTAGTCCGTACACATATCTTCCGGGTGTAAATGAAATATAAGGGCTTGAGGTTACGTCGGTTATTTGAGACTGTATGATGTTATTTTCATCCTTATAATTGATTGAAAAATCAACAGGAGAAGCCGATTGTATTTTCGAGTGGGCAAAATTAATACCGATATGCAGGTTTTTTTGTAGCTGATAATCAAAATTAGTGGCTATTTTTTCAACTTTAGATAAAAAGAAATTATCACCTCTTGAAAGCAATCCACCCGTCCCGATACTTCCTCCTAAGAGTTGCGAAGTATTTAGTAAAACGCTTCCTAATTGTTCAATATCTTTTTGATATGCCACTCCTACCGAAATTCGTGGTGTGTATGACAAAAGATAGCGTGCTTCTGCGCCGTATTTTATTTTTTTATCTTTAAAACCATAGGCTAAGTGTGCTTTTAAACGAAACCTATCTTCTCTTGATTTATAGGTTCTAAAGCCAAATTTTACTCGATATCCTTCCACCTGATTGTTTCCTAGAATGTTCCATAACGAACCGAACTGAATACCATATTTAGTATCAACATAGCCACTTGCAAGCATGTTAATAAGCCCTGTAATATTTTTTATTTGCTTTATTTCTTTAACCTCTTGAATTAGTTTATAGGTTGATTTTTTATCATCATTTTGTTTTGAATTCCAGTAACTAGCTTCCTTTTTATATTGATTTGGCTTTATTTTTAGGCGTTTTTGTAGGTAAAAACTTTCCGCTAACGGTTTATTTAATACGTGTTTATTTAGAATAGTGTTTTTTTTAACCGTTAATCCTTTATTTTTATCACTTTTATCGATGACCGTAAAATCACCTTCGTATCCATTTTTAGTGGAAATATAAATACTATCATTTTTTACTTTAAATTCTTTTTCAAAAGATAAACTTCGCACAAAATTAAGATTGATACTTTCGTGGACTTTCATTTTTATTTTGTTGATAGAAAAAGCGGTATCGGTAACCCAAAAATTTCCTTGAAAAGCCAAATCGCCATCTCTAATAGGAAAGAAATAAATATTGTATAATTTTTTATTGTTTTTAACAATACTGTCGTATAAAACGTAATCGTAGGTAGCAAAACCATCGCTAGACAAAGGGCTAACAAATGATTTATCTAACAGAGTGATGTTATTTTTAAAGATGTCAATTTCTTCAAAAGTATTGGCAATTCGATTAAAAACAAAGCCTTCTGCGCCTAAGCCTTCTATTTTTTCGGCTTCAATATCTTCTCTAAGTGTTTTGTTTTTATTGTTTCCATAAACCTTTGAAACCTGTTCTTTGATATAAATAGGAATATAGTAATTAACACCATCACTATCATATTTTACCTTATTTAGCGTTTCTTTATATTGTTTTTTAAAGATTCTTTTTAAAAAGGTGGTATCTAAATTATTCAGTCCAATTTCGGTGGTACTGTGTTTTTTATATTGATAATAATCGACTAAATCAAGCCCGTTTTTTCGTTTTCGTTTCCAAATTTCTTTTAAAATTTTATATGCAGGATTTTCTTTTTTCTTTAAGCGTTTTTTAGGTTTGGTAACAATAATGACCTCATCAAGTTCGTTAGCGTCTTCTTTGATGATAATTTTTAAGTTTTTTGTTTGCTGATTTACTGGTAAGGTTTGGGTTTGAAACCCAACAAAAGAAATTTCTAATACGCCTTTTTTCTTTTTTGTTTTCAGATAAAATTCACCGTTATTATTGGTTGTAGTTCCTTGAACAGTGTTTTTTAAATAAACACTAACAAAAGGCATCGGATTGTTAAATTCATCAATAACTGTACCTTGTAATGTAAGTTGTGCGTGTAAAATATTGGTTGCGAGTAGCAGTAGTAGTAATAGCTTTTTTTTCATCTTTTTCTTTACTAAAAAATCCTTTTGACAGCAGCCAAAAGGATTTATTTATTATTCAAATATACCTAAAAAGGTATTGAATTTATCAACAATTATTTGTTAATATATAATACATCTTTTACCGCTTTAATAACATCGTTAGCATTTGGCATCCATTCCGCTAATAAAACAGGAGAATATGGCGCTGGAGTATCAGCAGTGGTAATTCTTTTGATAGGCGCATCTAAATAATCAAATGCTTCATCTTGTATTCTAAAGGTAATTTCTGAAGAAATACTTCCAAAAGGCCATGCTTCTTCTAAAATAACCAATCTGTTAGTTTTCTTTACAGATTCTAAAATCGTTTTATGATCCATCGGACGAACGGTACGTAAATCAATAACTTCAACAGAAATACCTTCTTTTGCTAATTCATCAGCAGCTTTATATGCTTCTTTAATGATTTTTCCAAAAGAAACTACAGTAACATCAGTACCTACTCTTTTAACATCAGCAACACCAATAGGAATAATGTATTCTCCTTCAGGAACTTCCATTTTATCACCATACATTTGTTCTGATTCCATAAAAATTACAGGATCGTCATCACGAATTGCTGCTTTTAATAAACCTTTTGCATCGTAAGGATTCGAAGGAACAATTACTTTTAAACCAGGAGTGTTTGCAAACCAGTTTTCAAAAGCTTGTGAATGTGTTGCTCCTAATTGACCCGCAGCACCTGTTGGTCCACGAAAAACGATAGGACAATTAAATTGACCACCTGACATTTGACGAATTTTAGCTGCGTTATTGATAATTTGATCAATACCAACTAAAGAGAAATTGAAAGTCATGTATTCAACAATTGGGCGGTTTCCATTCATTGCCGATCCAACTGCAATACCTCCAAAACCTAACTCAGCAATAGGAGTATCAATAACTCTTTTTGCACCAAATTCATCTAGCATTCCTTTAGAAGCCTTGTAGGCTCCGTTATATTCAGCTACTTCTTCACCCATTAAGTAAATGCTTTCATCTCTTCGCATTTCTTCACTCATGGCCTCACAAATAGCCTCTCTAAATTGTATAGTTTTCATACCTTATATTCGTAGTTGTTTATCAATATAGCAAAAATAACAAAAATAGAAATAACAAATAGGTTTTTAAGGATAAACAAATCATTGTTCTATCTTTAACTTGTTATTTGAAATATACTATTTGTAATTTTTTATCTGAATATGATGATATATATATATATATATTCGTGTAAAATTTAATATATATGAAAATAAGAAAAAACAAAATTGAAAAAATTTTAAAAGCAGGGCTACTATGTTTTAGTATTTCCTTGTTATTATGGAGCTGTGAAAATGAAGAAATTTTAAATAGATCAAAAGCGATAACAAATGATAAAAATATTGAGGTAACTTCTATTACTTTAAATGAATTATATAATAATAAACAATTAAGTGAAAAAATTAAAGCAATAAACCCAATATTAGATATTCATCTAAAAAATATCCAAAGTCGTCAGAAAATCCAACAAAAATATACTGTTTTAACAGATGAAATTATAAAAATTCAAGAAAATACAATTGATACTTATACTTTTAGAATAGGGAATAATGGTTACAATACTTATTATTTTGAAAATTTAGTTATAAAAAAAGAAAAAAATACGTATAAATATTATATATATTCTTATGAAGCTAATTCAGATGACCAAATCTTTACTTTAAAGATAAAACCTATTACAAGTAATCAACTAAATTCATCTATAAAACAACAATTAAATAAAGTAGCAGCTTATGATGAAATCACTAGTTGTTGGTATACAGAGTCTTTTGACAGAGACTGTAATTGTCGATATGTAGAAGTTAATTTTTGCCATAGTAGTGGTGGTGGAGTTAGTAGTGGTGGTAGTATTAAAACTATAAAAGATAATTTAAACAATTATAATACAAGTGGGAATAATAGTTCTGGTACTAAAAATATTGGAAGTAATTCAAGTAGTTCGGGTATTTCATATGTAGGTGTATTGAATCCTCCTTTATTAGAATGTGGCGATGGTTATGAAAGGTATTTTGATAAAGATTTAGGTCCAAGAGGTCAAAATATATGTGTACCGGTAGAGGATGATATTATAGATAACACAAAAAACCCTTGCGTAACTAAAATTATAGATAAACTAAAAGAAAAAAACAAATTTAAATCTTTAGTACCCAACATAAATGGAACTGCTCTAGTAAATACAGGAGGAACTGCTCATTTATCACAAGTAATACTAGACCTTTTTGGTGAATGTAGAAATTATGATTTGACTATAAGTATTAAAGAATTAGGTAACAATTCTCAAGGTTATCCTATAAATGCTCAAACAAAAAAAACTGAAAGCATTACTCTTGATGATGATTTAGTAATAGAAGCGACACAGCTTTCTATTGCCAAAACTCTTATTCATGAAAGTTTGCATGCTTATATTAACTTAAAAACAAATCCAAACAGTATTGATAAAAATCTTTATGACTCTGTAAAGATTTATTATGATAAATTTAAAACTGCTAATCTATCTCAACATAATTTCATGGCACAATTTGTAGATGCTATGGCTTATTCATTATCTATATATGATAATCATAAACAAGATATAGAATATTATAAATCAATGTCTTGGGGTGGTTTGGAATCTTCTGATGCATATAAAAAACTAAAGAATAAAATTGAAATTCAAAAAATCATAAAAAATGAAAGATATGCTAGAAAAGGAGCGAAAAGTACTAAATGTTAATATTTTTTTTTACTTATTTATTTTATTTACAGTTATATCTTGCTCTTCAAAGAAATTATTAATTAATAAAAATCAAATTAATGTTTTAAACGAGGTTTTATATTCATCAAATTATAATATTTATTATAAAACAATAATTAACGATTTAAATAAACCAATAAAAGATTATATTATTAATAATATGGAGTTCCAATTTTGCGAAAATGCAGGAATTACTTCCATCAAACCAAGTGAAATATTTTTTTTAAAAAATCAAAAACTAAAAACTTTAAACCTATATAAATTACCATTAGACTTAAAGGGAAAAATAACAAGGAAAAAGAAAGGTTTTAAAACTTCTTATATTTCTATACCTATTCTTTTTAGAAATAACACTATGGCTTTATATTATATTACTCAAAGGTATGGTGGCAGTTTTATGTTATTACAGAAAAAAAAATCTAAATGGGTAACTTTATGTTCAAGTCAAGTTTGGATTGAATAATTATTAAAAATAAAACATAATCACGTATATAAAAAAACAGCAGTTAAGCACAAATTTTAGTTCTTAACTGCTATTTTAAATTCAATGTATTTTTACTCCGCTACTTTTTAGCTAATAATTGCCATTATTATACCGACATTTATCTAAAATTTTTTGAACTAAGCTGAAAATTAACTTTAAAATTTATTATGCACGCATAGTAAATTTTTAAAAAAAAAGTGTAACTTGTCAGCTCAAAATTAAGTTTCTTAAAAACAACGATATATGAAAATATTAGTTTGTATTAGCCATGTACCTGATACTACCTCGAAAATTAACTTTACTGATAACGATACAAAGTTTGATACAAACGGCGTTCAATATGTTATAAATCCTTACGATGAATTTAGTTTAACTCGTGCCATGTGGTTTAAAGAAAAACAAGGCGCAACTGTAACGGTTGTAAACGTTGGAGAAGCTTCAAGCGAGCCAACCTTACGTAAAGCATTGGCAATTGGTGCCGATA
>BJFM01000795.1:0-17598 GCA_016586285.1 Arothron firmamentum | reverse complement strand
ATTCTTGTGTAGGTGTTGAAATTGAAGGAACAAACGTAACTTTAAATAGAGAAATCGACGGAGGAGAAGAAAAAGTTTCTTCAGTATTACCAATGGTAATTGCTGGTCAAAAAATGGTCGAAGAAAAAGACTTACGTATTCCTAATATGCGTGGAATTATGATGGCTCGTAAAAAACCATTAACAGTCGTAGAAGCAACAGGAGCTGTGGCAAGTACAGTAACCAAAAACTTTGAAAAACCTGAAGCAAAAGGCGCTGTAAAATTAGTAGATACTGTAGATGCTTTAATTGATTTATTACACAACGAAGCAAAGGCAATTTAAATATCTATTTGAAGTAAAGAGTCATTTTAAAAATCAAGATTTAAAACCATATTGTTGCAAAATTATTTTTTGTGATAATTTAAAAAACATAAAAATATGTCTGTATTAGTTTTTGCCGATTCATCGGAAGGGAAATTTAAAAAAACTGCTTTTGAAGTAGTTTCATACGGAAAAAAAGTAGCCGAACAATTAGCTAGTGATTTGGTTGTTTTAACAATAAATGCAGGCGATGCTTCTGAATTATATACCTATGGAGCTGAAAAAGTTGTAGAGGTAAAAAATGATGTAGCATCATTCAATGCCAAAGCATACGCATCAATAATAACACAGGTTGCCCAAGCAAAAAATGCCGATACGGTAATTATAGATTCAAGTATTGACGGTTTTACCGTAGCGCCTTTAGTAGCGGTAGCCTTAGAAGCAGGATATGCTTCAAATGTAGTTGCTTTGCCAAGTAGCACAAGTCCGTTTACAGTAAAAAGAATCGCTTTTTCGAACAAAGGATTTAATAATACTGAAATTTCTACGGATAAAAAAGTAGTTGGTGTTGCTAAAAATTCTTACGGAGCACACGAAAATCCAGTAAGCGGAGCTACCGAAAGTTTTGATGCTGTTGTACCCGAATTAACTGTAAAATCAGAAAGCATTAACAAAGCTAGCGGAACAGTAACCATTGCCGATGCTGATATTGTAGTTTCAGCAGGTAGAGGATTAAAAGGTCCTGAAAATTGGGGAATGATTGAAGAGTTATCAGCTGTTTTAGGAGCGGCAACCGCTTGTTCTAAGCCAGTTTCTGATTTAGGATGGCGTCCTCATAGTGAACACGTAGGGCAAACAGGAAAGCCGGTAGCCTCTAATTTATATATTGCTATTGGTATTTCTGGAGCAATTCAGCATTTAGCAGGAATTAACGCATCAAAAGTAAAAGTGGTTATTAATACCGATCCTGATGCACCTTTCTTTAAAGCAGCAGATTACGGAATTGTTGGTGATGCCTTTGAGGTAGTACCACAATTAATAGAAAAATTAAAAGCATTTAAACAAGCATAATTTTAAGAGAAAAATTTTCTTTTTATAGAAATTAGAAATCAATTCATAATTTTTAGTAAATTGCACCCGTTTAAAATGGCTGTCTAAAATTTGAAGCATATCGCCAAAAATTTAGACAGCCTTCTTTTTATTTATTACAATCATACATGAGTTTAATTAAACTGAATATTAAAGGAATTTCGTATAGCCAAACTCAAAGTGGTGCGTATGCGTTAGTGCTAAGTGAAACAGGCGGAGAGAGGACACTGCCTATAATTATTGGTGCTTTTGAAGCCCAATCTATAGCGATTGCTTTAGAGAAAGAAATTCGTCCCCCACGACCACTTACCCACGATTTATTTAAAACATTTTCTGATAGATTTTCGATCAAAATAACCCAAGTTATTATTCATAAATTGGTAGACGGCGTTTTTTATTCGAGCTTAATTTGTGAGCGAGATGGATTTGAAGAGGTTATTGATGCCCGAACTTCGGATGCAATTGCGTTAGCCGTTCGTTTTGATGCTCCTATTTTTACCTACGAAAATATATTAGACAAAGCAGGTGTATTTTTAAAAATGGATGAAGAATTAATTATTGAAGAAGATTTAGAATCGGATGAAATAGCGTTTTCTTTAGAAGATGAATATGATGATGACGATAATGATGAACAAGGATATTCAAACCTGTCTTTACAGGAATTAAACGAGCAGCTTAATGAGGCTGTAGCGAATGAAAATTATGAATTAGCTGCGGAAATTCGCGACGAAATTAGCAAACGTTCTTAATAAACCACATACAATGAATAAATTATTTAGCCTCCTGATGCTTTTTGCATCTGTAATTACTTTTGGGCAAAACATAGAGAAAAATTGGAATTTCTCATCAATTACAACAATAAAAGGAACATCTTTAGTATCACCAACAGACGCTAAAGATGTTTTAAATTTATCAAAAGGTGAATTTAACTATTCGGTATTTGCTAAAGATAGTTTACACTTTTCAGGAAGTTACATACATCAAAACAATTTATTAATTTTTAATTATAAACAGCCAAAAGACACGGTTCGTTATTATAATATTACCCAATTATCAGACAGTTTATTAACTTTTTCTGAAAATAATGTGCTATATAATTTTAGCTCAAATTCTCAAAAAGTGATATCGGAAGTTGCGGTTTTAAAGGCATCCGAAGAAAAAAATAGTAGCAGTGAAATAATTCCAAGTCAAGGGTTTTCTATACAAAGTTTATGGCGTGGTGTTTTAGGGATGTTTTCATTATTGTTAATTGCATTTTTATGTAGCGCTAACAGAAAAGGAATTGATTGGAAAATAGTTGGGCTAGGGCTTGTTTTTCAATTGGTAATCGCAATTGGTGTTTTAAAAGTACCTTTTGTACAATCAATTTTTGAATTTATAGGAAAAGGGTTTGTTAGTATTTTAGGGTTTACCCGAGCAGGAAGTGAATTTTTATTTCAAGGGTTAATTTCTGACATGGATACTTTCGGATTTATTTTTGCCTTTCAAATATTACCAACAATTATTTTCTTTTCGGCATTAACATCTTTATTATTTTATTTAGGAGTGATACAAAAAGTGGTAAAAGGCTTGGCGTGGTCATTAAGTAAGGTGTTAAAAATATCAGGTGCAGAAAGTTTATCGGTAGCAGGAAACATCTTTTTAGGACAAACCGAAGCGCCTTTATTGATCAAGGCATATTTAGAAAAAATGAATAAGTCGGAAGTCTTATTGGTAATGATTGGCGGTATGGCAACTGTTGCTGGAGCAGTTTTAGCAGCTTATATAGGGTTTTTAGGTGGCGATGATGAAACGTTAAAATTGTTTTATGCAAAGCATTTATTAGCAGCCTCAGTAATGGCAGCGCCTGGAGCAATTGTTATTTCTAAAATTTTATATCCGCAAACCGAAGAAATTGTTACCGATATAAAAGTATCGCAAGACAAAATAGGTTCAAATATATTAGATGCTATTGCAAACGGAACTACCGAGGGCTTACAATTGGCAATGAATGTAGGTGCAATGTTATTGGTTTTTGTTGCTTTTATCGCTATGATAAATGGTGTTTTAGGAACTTTTGGAGGCTTTGATGGAATCAATTATTTAGGTTGGGAATTTACTTCTCTAAATACCATAATAGCAAGTTCAACTCCTTTTAAAGCACTTTGTTTAGAGTTTATTTTAGGCTATGTTTTTGCACCTTTAATGTGGTTAATCGGTGTTGCAAAACAAGATATGGCTTTAATGGGACAGCTTTTAGGAATTAAGTTAGCAGCGAGTGAATTTGTAGGATATATTCAATTATCAGAACTTAAAAATGCAGCAAACTTAACGCATTTAACCTATAATAAATCAATTATTATGGCTACTTATATGTTATGTGGTTTCGCAAATTTCGCCTCTATTGGTATTCAAATTGGTGGAATTGGCTCGTTAGCGCCAGGGCAACGTAAAACATTATCAGAATTTGGGATAAAAGCCTTAATCGGTGGAACAATTGCTTCTTTAATGTCAGCAACGATTGCTGGTATGATTATTGGGTAATAGCTAAGTTAAATAATAGTATATCATTTAAAAAGTTTCAATACTAAAAATTGAAGCTTTTTATTTTATCAGCAGGGTATTTAGAACAACAACAAATGAAGCAATATTTAGACTTAGTACAACAGGTTTTAGACAACGGAAACGAGAAAGGAGATAGAACAGGAACAGGTACAAAAAGTGTTTTTGGGCATCAGATGCGATTTGATTTAAGTAAAGGTTTCCCGATGGTAACCACTAAAAAGTTGCACTTAAAATCGATTATTTATGAATTACTTTGGTTTATAAAAGGCGATACAAACATAAAATATTTACAAGAAAACGGTGTTAAAATCTGGAATTCTTGGGCAGATGAGAATGGCGATTTAGGGCCTGTTTATGGGCATCAATGGCGTAACTGGAATAGCGATGAAATTGATCAGTTAAAAGAGGTAATTGATACATTAAAGAACAATCCGAATAGCCGTAGAATGTTGGTTTCTGCTTGGAATCCTTCTGTAATGACCGATACTTCA
Organism: Arothron firmamentum; assembly: GCA_016586285.1. Taxonomy (NCBI): domain Eukaryota; kingdom Metazoa; phylum Chordata; class Actinopteri; order Tetraodontiformes; family Tetraodontidae; genus Arothron; species Arothron firmamentum. Next base: position 13,172 of record BJFM01000795.1, on the reverse strand, counting down.
AAATCATTTTCAGAAAATGTAGCCAACGGAAAAGCCGCTTTACCGCCCTGTCATGCGTTTTTTCAGTTTTATGTAGCTGATGGAAAATTATCATGTCAATTATACCAACGAAGTGCCGATATATTTTTAGGAGTTCCTTTTAATATTGCTTCTTACGCCTTGTTTACCATGATGATTGCACAGGTTTGTGGCTATCAAGCAGGGGAGTTTATCCATACTTTTGGTGATGCACATATTTATAATAATCATCAAGAGCAATTAGCTTTGCAGGTTTCTCGCACCCCAAAACCACTTCCGAAGATGAAAATAAATCCGGCAATTAAAAATATTGAAGATTTTACCTTTGAAGATTTTGAATTAGTTGGTTATGATTCGCATCCGCATATAAAAGGTGTGGTGGCGGTGTAATTTTTTATATCTTCGGAAAAGAAAAAATAAAGCGGCATAAAAGCGTAAGAAAATAGCCGTTTATTAAATTAAAATCTATGATTACAATAATTGCAGCAATAGCAAAGAACAATGCTTTAGGGAAAGGAAACGATTTAATCTGGCATTTACCTGCCGATTTAAAACGCTTTAAAAAAGTAACTTCGGGGCATCATATTTTAATGGGACGAAATACCTTTGAAAGCATCGGGAAGCCTTTGCCAAACCGTACTTCTGTTATTATCAGCAGAAATAAAAATTACCTTAAAGAAGGCTGTTTAATTGCTGATTCTATTGAGAAAGCTATTGATTTATCAAAAGATGAAACCGATATTTTTATTATTGGAGGTGCACAAATTTACAAGCAAGCACTTGAAAATAATTTAGTAGATAAGCTAGATATTTGTTTGGTTCATCAGGAGTTTGAAGCAGATGTTTTTTTCCCTGAAATTGATTTGAATATTTGGAAACAAACCGCTAGAGAAGATTTTAAAGCGGATGAAAAAAACAAATATGATTATAGTTTCGTTTCTTATCTAAAGAAAAAATAATAGATTGGTTTAATTTTTTTGATAAAAATATAGCGATAAAATGTCAATACAACTTACCGAAATTTCTAAATTTTATGGCAGTCAAAAAGCCGTAAATAATATTTCTTTTGATGCTCAAAAAGGAGAAATCGTTGGTTTTTTAGGACCAAATGGTGCTGGGAAATCAACGAGTATGAAAATTTTAACAGGTTTTATTCTCCCAAGTGAAGGATCGGTTTTTGTAAGTGGCATCGATGTGCTTAAAAATCCTATTGAAGCGCAAAAAAAAATTGGTTATTTGCCAGAGCATAATCCGTTGTATTTAGAGATGTATGTTCGGGAATATTTGCAATTTCAAGCAGGTATTTACAAGGTTTCAAAAACCAAAATAGCCGAGGTAATTGAAAAGGTTGGATTAACTTCTGAAGCCCATAAAAAAATAGGGCAATTATCAAAAGGATATCGTCAAAGAGTAGGCTTGGCAGCGGCTATTTTACACAATCCTGAGGTGTTAATTTTAGATGAACCAACCACAGGTTTAGACCCAAATCAGTTGGTTGAAATCCGTGAATTAATTAAAGAACTTGGTAAAGATAAAACAGTTTTAATTTCTACGCATATTATGCAAGAAGTAGAGGCGGTTTGTGCCCGAGTAATTATTATTAATAAAGGTAAAATAGTTATTGATAAACCTATTGCCGAACTTAAAACAAGCAAAGAACAAATTATAAAAGTAACCTTTGATTATAAGCTAGAAGAGCAGTTTATTCAGCGTTTACCAAATATTGTACATTATAAAAATACGGTTGAAAACAACTGGATACTGACTTTTGAAACATCCGAAGATATGCGTCCTGTAATTTTTGATTTCGCTCAAGAAAATGGCTTGAAAATACTAGGTTTAAATACCGAAAATAAAAATTTAGAGAGTTTATTTAGAGAGTTGACCAAGGAGTGAAAAAACGTTATTATTTTGTTTAATGCTTGAAAATAATGATTTTAAAGTAATTTTAAACCAACAAAAAACCCTTAATTCGAAAGAATTAAGGGTTTTATAATTAAAGTACGGGAGAAGAGACTCGAACTCTCACAGCTTGCGGCACCAGATCCTAAGTTTAAAAACCTTAGAAACACACGCAAAAAGCCATTAATAATCAATGCTTTAAATAATTATGAAAACCAATTTTTAATCGTTTATAGGTTCTTTTAAAGGTACTTCTTTTCTTTTCAAAATTCTATTTATATAGTCTTATCAAAAACTTATCACTTAGCTTTAAATTTCCCTTAATCATAATGTCATTCTGTTCTAAATCGAATTTTAAATTTATAATTGAGTACTATTCTAATTAAAATAGGCTATCTAAAAAGACAGCCTATTGAAAATTTAACCATATTGTTTTATGAATTCTTTTTTGAAATCTTTATAAATATTTAATAATTCATTCAAAATCTCTTCTAAATCTTCTTGTGAAGTACTCATTGGGTAACGGTATTCAGCTTTTTCAAAAAAATCTACTCCTAAGTCTTCTATAATTTCTGTTATTTCTGATTTTAATGTTATTTCTGTTTCACTTAATATAAACAAACCTCCAATCATTCCATTAGTGTAATTAAGCATAAATCTAAAAACCTTATTATCAATTATAAACTCTTCATAAAAGGCTCTTTCTTGTTTAGAATATTTTAATTCTAAATCTTTTTTATTTAAAATAGTTAAAACTTCTACTTTCCTTGGACTCTTAGAGTTCTCAAAATCAGAAAATTTATTACATAAATCTATGTATCTTTTTGATAAATTTATTTTTCTAAAAAAAACTAAAAATTTATTTTCACTCATGTTTATTCTTTTAAAAATATTATTTCTATTCCTCCTTTATTATCTTTACCATATTCTTTAGCTATTTTTTTGAATTTTTCTAAGTTTTTAGCACCTTTATTTGATAAAGGTATTTCTAATTGGTATTTACCAGATAATTTAACTTGTTTTTTGAATTTTCTAGAATTAGTTAGTTTACCTATTTTATATTTTGTTACTAATTCATTACAATAATTTCGCCAAGTAGCCTCTTTTATATTATCTATAGAAGTAGCTTTTCTAGAAATTATTGCTTTTCCATGTAAATAAGTATCTATTCTTTTATGATCTTTAAGTACTATTTCAGACTTACTATATCCATATTTCGCAACTCCTTTTTTATTAAACTTATTTCCTCTTGCAAATAGCGCTAAAATTTCTTTCCAAGTATACCATTTTTTCTTTTTTATTACTAAATCTTCAATAATTTCAGCAGCCTCGTTAATAACATCATCGGTATATTTACCATTTCTCAGTGCGTCGTCTATTAATTTACTTGTATTTGGAGCATACTTGTCAAAATGTTTTAAGGTTTGTTCACTAAGTTCACGTACAATACGAGTATAAGTTTTATCACCTACTTTTACTACAATACGCCAAGTATCTTCAGTTTTTACGATTTTATTTACAATTACAAATACTTTAGCTCCAACATCTAAAACTTTTACAAGAGGTGCAACACTCAGTAATAAACCAGCACTCGCTTTCCATTTTGAAACAGTAGCACCATTAAAATCTTTACCATCAATAAGTATTTTAATATCTTCAATAGGTAATACGTAACGACCTAAATTTTTACCTAAATCAACCCCTGCTAATTTAAATAAATTACCTAAACCATCTGCTAAATTATCGGGAGTTAAAAGTAATTCTGCCCAAAGTTCATTTTTTGAAAGTTTTATGTAGTAGTATCTTGAATCTTGAGAAACCCCTGTGTTACTTCTATATTTATCAATAAGATCACCCGCAGATGTTAATGTCTTTTCATAACTACTAGAAGCTACAATAGAGCCATCTGTTAATTTGAAATATGAAATATTCTCAGGGAAATTATGATGTAGGTGCGTAAATTTTAAATTAGGATTATTTTCTAATAGTCCACTACTAGCTCTCCATGGAATATTTTTAAGACCTTTTTCTAATTCTACTTGTCCTTTCCCCCAATTCTTAGCTTTATCAGTATGTTTATTCTCTTTAACGAATTTACATATTTTATCTCTAAAATTTTGCTGCTTATTATCAGATAAAAATAAGGTTTGTTCTGTATTTAACTCTAAAAAATTAGAAATAGTAGTTGGTTTATCATCATCACAAGCACAATCAAAGGCTTCATTACTAATGAAAGCACCTCTTTTATTTAGTCCTCTATTTTTAAATAATTCTTTAGGTAATGGAATTTCAAATATATCTGTTTTTTGTTTCAAAAAGGTATCTTCAAAATCATTTGGAGTCATAAGATGGCTCTTTTCTTGAAAACCAACATCCTCATTCGGAGGACAAGGATCTAGAGTTACCCCATCAATATCATCATACTCTTTTCTTAAACCAGTACAACCATTCCTTCTTTTAGTTTTAAATATCCCCCATATCCAATTGCTAGCATCTTTAATTCCTCCCCATACGTGAGAAGGGGCAGACACGATACTAGTCCAAGCATTGTTTAAAAAAGTCCAATTAATACTCCATTTCGTAGGTGTGTTAGTAGATGAAGTTGTAGGTGTATATGTTGTAGTAGTTACGTTTGTGTTTATATTCGTAAAATTTGTGATTAAAATATTCGGGTAACCAATAGTAAAATTAATTAGAGTGGGGCTAGGATAATTACTGCCGTTACCAGTTTTAATATCAGGAAGATCTATGCCACTAAAAGCAATAACGCTATGTCCTGGTTGGCTAGGTTCTTTACAAAAACCTCTTAATTCATTTGAAAATTCTTGTTTTAAAAAAGCGTTAATATTCGTCTCCTTTTTTAAGTGTAATGAATATGTTTTAACTCCATTTCTACTGGTAACAATAGTTGCTTCAGGTTTAAAAAAACGATTTAAGGCTTCCTTTTTTAAAGTAGCACCTTTTCCTCTATATGCTGTTTTAGATAGTGAAAATATTTTATTTTTAAGTTCTTTAGGAAAAGCATCAAAAGAAACTATTTCTATTTTTGCTTTGTTTACTTGTTCTGTATCTTTTTCTTGTGAAATATTAATTTCATCATTACAATTCCATAACAAGGAACATCCAAATAAAAGAAGCCCTAATTTTAATAAGTTTACCGTGTTTTTAATCCTAACCCTCATATCTTTTAAGTTTTTCACGAATATATATATATTGTTTTTTTGCTTAAAATTACAAATTCTTTAAAAATAATGCCTTTTTAAGTTTTATTCAATAATAATTTAATCGCAGATAATTTGATTATATTCTCGGGTTAAAAAAACTATTTCAACCAACAAAAAACCCTTAATTCGAAAGAATTAAGGGTTTTTTAATTAAAGTACGGGCAGAGAGACTCGAACTCTCACACCTTGCGGCACTAGATCCTAAGTCTAGCGTGTCTACCAATTCCACCACGCCCGCGTACCTAGGTAATTGTGGGTGCAAATATAAACAATACTTCGAAACTACAAAGCAGAAGCACCAAAAATTTATTATTTTTGTGAGATATTAAATAACAACACATGGAAAACGTACAAAAATACATTGAGCAACATAAAGATAGGTTTATAAATGAACTTATCGATTTATTAAAAATACCTTCAGTAAGTGCCGATCCTGCCTACAAAAAGGACGTGTTAAATACTGCTGACTTTGTAAAAGAAAGCTTGGAAAAAGCAGGTTGCGATAAAGTAGAAATTTGTGAAACTCCAGGATATCCTATTATTTATGGTGAAAAAATAATCGATTCTAGCTTACCAACTATTTTGGTGTATGGTCATTATGATGTACAACCAGCCGATCCTATCGAATTATGGACTTCGCCACCGTTTGAGCCTGTTATTAAAAAAACAGATATTCATCCTGAAGGAGCAATTTTTGCTCGTGGTGCTTGTGATGACAAAGGACAGATGTATATGCACGTAAAAGCGCTAGAATACATGACAAATACAGGGAATTTACCTTGTAATGTTAAATTTATGATTGAAGGTGAAGAGGAAGTTGGTTCAGAGAGTTTAGCTTGGTTTGTTCCTAGAAATAAAGAAAAATTAGCCAACGATGTTATTTTAATTTCTGATACAGGAATGATAGCCAAAGATGTACCTTCTATTACTACAGGTTTACGAGGATTGAGTTACGTAGAGGTTGAGGTTACAGGTCCTAATAGAGATTTACATTCAGGTTTATATGGTGGAGCTGTGGCAAATCCTATAAATATATTAACAAAAATGATCGCTTCTTTACAAGACGATAAAAACCAAATTACGATTCCTGGTTTTTACGATAATGTAGAAGAATTAAGTTTGGAAGAGCGTGCAGAAATGGCGAAAGCTCCTTTTTCGATAGAAGCTTACAAAGAAGCTTTAGATATTAAAGAAGTACATGGTGAACAAGGCTATACGACAAACGAACGTAACTCAATCCGCCCAACTTTAGATGTAAATGGAATTTGGGGAGGCTATACTGGCGAAGGTGCAAAAACGGTAATTGCGTCAAAAGCTTATGCCAAAATTTCTATGCGTTTGGTACCACACCAAACTCCTGATGAAATTACAGAGAAGTTTACTACGTACTTTAAAAGTTTAGCTCCAGATTCGGTTACAGTAAAAGTAACTCCGCATCACGGAGGGCATGGTTATGTTACGCCAATTGACAATATTGGTTATAAATCGGCAAGTAAAGCTTATACAAAAACCTTTGGGAAAGCGCCAATTCCGCAACGTAGTGGAGGAAGTATTCCTATTGTTTCTTTGTTTGAAGAAGAATTAAATAGTAAAAGTATTTTAATGGGCTTCGGATTAAATTCGGATGCCATTCATTCGCCAAACGAACATTTTGGTGTTTGGAATTACCTAAAAGGAATTGAAACAATTCCTTATTTTTATGAGTATTTCACCGAATTATCAAAGTAAAACATCTTTTAATTATAAAAATAGCCTTGATTTATTTCAAGGCTATTTTTTTTATCAATACTTTTAATGCTAGCTACTATTCATTTAATAGCGCTTATTTATAAATAAGATTATAGTTTAGCGATTAATTCTTTAAATAATACAATCATTTTTGGTTCTGCTTTACCCGCCACAGCAATAATATCAGCAATATTTACAGGCTGTAAATTTTTAGGATCACACTCATCGGTTAAAACAGAAATAGCAGCACAAGGAAGGTTTAATTGCTTTGCTACAATCACTTCAGGAACGGTACTCATCCCTACAGCATCTGCTTCTAAAATTTGTAACATTCGGTATTCTGCTCTAGTTTCTAATTGCGGACCTACAACACTTGCATACATTCCTTCATGTAATTCTATGCTATTATTACTTGCAATTTCTTTTAATAAATTATTGATTTTTTTAGAATATGGTTCAAGCATATCTGCAAAAATATTACCGAAATTTTTAGCACCTTTAAAAGCTAGGGGAGAACCGCCTTGTAAGTTTAAATGGTCTTCTAAAAGCATTAAATCGCCTTTTTTATAGGTTAAATTAATTGCTCCAGCGGCGTTTGAAATTAGTAAGTTTTTAATTCCTAAGCTGTGCATTGTTCTAATTCCGTAGGTAACTTCCCATAAATTATAACCTTCATAAACATGAAAACGCCCCGCCATTACAAGTACTTTTTTTCCTGATAAAGTTCCATAAATTAATTTCCCTGAATGAGATTCAACTGTTGCTTGTGGAAAATGAGGAATATCAGCATATAAAATTTCTTTTTCAATATCAATTTCGTTGATTAATTTCCCAAGTCCTGTTCCTAAAACAATTCCTATTTCGGGGTTTGTAATTCCGTTATCGATTAAATATGTAGTGGTTTCTTGTAAGTGTTGTTTTTTCATTTTTGATGATTTTTAAGTTTATATTTTAGCACTTATTTTTTTATAAAATTATTGAAATGCAGGATGCTTTGGTTTTTATTTAGAGCTTTTTTAAATTTTATTCTAAAAAAATATAGAGGCAAAACCCCTTGGAGTCCTATTTTACCGTTATAAAACTTTTTTTAGATGAAATTTAAACAGGCTCATACAACGATTAACGACTTAAAAATCTACTTTTTTTTCATATCCATAAATAAATACGCCTTTTTCTGTTACGTCATATTCAATTTTCTTTCCAGTATCTAAACATTTTTTTAATTTATCTATATCTTGATTTTCTATTTTTGGTTTTAAAATTTCGTTACGATTAGTTCTTTTATAAATTCTTAGAGAAGGAATAAATATGTATTCTATTTCTTTTAATTGATAAGTTCCCCAAAATCCTTCAAGATATTTTCTATTTATAAAATCGGTTTGTTTGGGAATATAAAAATCCCTCAATTTATCATCAATTAATAATTTTACAAGTATTTGATATCCAAAGTTAATAGTATTCATCTTTTTAAATAAATACTTCCATTTAGTATCACTCATAAAACTTGTTCTTTTTGAAATTTCGTTATTTAATTTTTTTCTATATCTAACAGTATTTTTATTCTCTTCATTCATTTTTAATTACTTTTTAAAAATAATTATTTTAAATTTCTTTTTCATTAAGTTCAAAATAGCCTTTCTGTTTGTTACTTAGCTAAATTTTATTATTCAGTATTAATTTCTTCATTTAAGAATTCAATTACACCTTTTATATATTCCGTTAGATTTTCATAAACTTCTTCTCCTGGTATCCAATTTGCGAATTTCCAATATTTCCAATTTCCTTCTTTTTCAATTGGTGGAATTAAGAGAAACTGTTGTTCATCATTAATACCAGCAATTATTAAACTACTTTCTAATTCTTTTTCAAAAGTTCCATTAGGCTCATTCTCTGTCCATATTCTCACCATTTCGGGGAAAACATTTTTTAGGTAATCAACTTTTTGAATAGGTATAAAACTTGGTTCAACTGCATCTGTAGAAGTTAAAAATCCATTTGAAATTAATAAGAGATTTTTATAATCATTTGGAAATTTAACATTTAATTTTAACTCAACTTTGTTTATTTCTGTAAGAGTTGTTTTTAGATTTCCTATCCATTTTTTTTCAATTTGTTTATCTGAATAAACATAATCATTCAGTTCAATTGATTTTTTGAATAACTCACTTAATATTTTTTTCATTAGGAAAATAGTGATAAGTTTATTTTATAGAGTGGAACTGGATTATTTCTATTTACAATTAATTGATAAAGTACAACATTTTATTTTTTAAAAGATGAAATTTCAACTTTCAATCATTTAAATAAAAGACAATAAAAAAGCCTTAACAAATAAATGTTAAGGCTTAGTACTGAAGGCGGGACTTGAACCCGCACGACCCAAGGGTCATTGGATTTTAAGTCCAACGTGTCTACCAATTCCACCACTTCAGCAAGTGGATTTTTATATTTAATTTTTTGACTCTTTCTTAAAATAAACCTCGCTAATAAAAGCGAGGCTTAGTACTGAAGGCGGGACTTGAACCCGCACGGCCCAAGGGCCATTGGATTTTAAGTCCAACGTGTCTACCAATTCCACCACTTCAGCGTGTTTGATTGTAATCAATCAAATTGGAATATTTTTTAAGAAAGTCTCAGAGCGAAAGACGGGATTTGAACCCGCGACCCCCACCTTGGCAAGGTGATGCTCTACCCCTGAGCTACTTTCGCGTAGTCAAAAATTATTTTAAAGATCGTTTGCATGTGTTGCAATGCGGGTGCAAATCTACAACCTTTTATTAGATAAAAAAAACTTTTTTCATTTTTTTTTAAAATATTTCAATTAGCCCCCTTTTTTATGGTCGTTAAGTAAGAAAGAAATATCTTTGCAAAAATAAAATAACCATCGCATTGAATTCAAAATCACCCGTACATAATAAAGTATCTTTAAAATCATTGTTCAATGATTTTAAACAATTAACCAAAGTAGGTTTGTCTATAAGTGTTGTTTTTACTTCTATTACTGGGTACTTATTAGGGGCTGAAACAATCGATTATACCATTGTACTTTTACTAGCCTTTGGAGGTTATTTAATGGTGGGGGCGTCGAATGCTTTTAATCAAGTAATTGAAAAAGATATTGATGCTTTAATGCAGCGTACTAAAGATCGTCCTTTACCAGCAGGCAGAATGAGTACAACTGTAGCATTAACTATTGCGATTATTTTTACCATAGTCGGTATTGGTGTTTTATACGCCATTGACCCTAAATGCGCTTTGTTTGGAGCGGTCTCTATTTTTTTATACACCAGTGCTTACACGCCTTTAAAAGCCGTAACACCTTTGGCTGTATTTGTAGGTGCGATTCCTGGAGCGATTCCTTTTATGTTAGGTTGGGTTGCTGCAACAGGTCATTTTGGTATTGAAGCAGGATTTTTATTTATGATTCAGTTTTTCTGGCAATTTCCTCATTTTTGGGCAATTGGTTGGTTGCAATTTGAAGAGTATAATAAAGCAGGCTTACACATGCTTCCTATGGATAAAAAAGACAAAGGAGCAGTTATCCAAATAATTTTTTATACCTGTATTATGATTTTAATGTCGGTAGCACCGGTGTTAAAAGTAACAGGTAACTTTTATATTTATCCATTAACCGCTGTAATAGTATCATTATTAGGGGTGTTAATGTTGTACTATGCTTTTCAATTATATAAATCAGAAAAAAATACTGACGCACGAAAATTAATGTTAGCCAGTGTTTTTTATATAACAATCGTACCTATAATTTATGTGGTCGATAAATTTTTACACTAATAAAAATGAGCGCACAAACTTTACAAGAAGAATTAAGGGCTGGTAAAAGAAAATCAGCTAAACCAATGTTATGGATTTCGATGATTAGTATGGCTATGTTTTTTGCCGGGCTGACAAGTGCTTACGTGGTAAGTCAGAAACGAGATGATTGGGTTACTTTTGATTTGCCACAAGCATTTTACATCAGTACCGTTTTAATTATACTAAGTAGTATTACCTTAATAATATCGCAATTATTATTAAAAAAAGATAATTTAAAAGCATCGTTGCTCTTTTTGTTGGCAACTTTAGTCTTAGGAATTGGTTTTGTATGGTTCCAATATGTAGGTTTTAATGAATTAAGAGCTGTAGGTTTATTTTTTACAGGACCTGAAAGTACCGTATCTACCTCGTTTGTTTTAGGGATAACTTTCATGCATATTTTACACCTTTTAGCGGGTATAATTGTACTGTTAGTCGTTATTTATAATCATTTTAAAAAGAAATATTCATCAGCTGATACGCTTGGCTTTGAGTTAGGTGGAATCTTCTGGCATTTTGTAGATATTTTATGGATTTATCTATTTTTCTTTTTCTATTTCATAAGATGATGAAAATTGCGTAATTTTGGCACACTGTTTTAACAAAAATTAACAAAAAAAGATTTATGGAAGCAAATATTGCTGTAAATTCTGACAAGAAAGAAGCCTGGGGCGGCGGTGGTGAAAAACCATTTGGTGCTACTTATGGTAAAATGATGATGTGGTTTTTCATCGTTTCAGATGCGTTAACCTTTTCAGGTTTTTTAGCCGCTTATGGATTAACTCGTTTTAAATTTATTGATTCATGGCCAATCGCCGATGAAGTGTTTACTCACTTTCCGGGCTTACATGGTGTGCATGCACCGATGTATTATGTAGCCTTAATGACATTTATTTTAATCATATCATCAGTAACAATGGTGTTAGCGGTTGATGCGGGTCATCAAAAGAAAAAAAATAAAGTTGCTTGGTATATGTTTGCAACGATCATTTTCGGAATTATTTTCGTAGGATCACAAGCATGGGAGTGGAAAAACTTTATCAACGGTTCTTATGGAGCTGTTAAAACGACTAACAATCATATTTTGCAATTTGCAAAACAAGATGGTGTTGATGCTGAAGGAAATCCTAAATATCATCAAATAGCTTTAGCTGATTTTGTACACGCGCAAAGAAAAGATGATAGAATTCAGCACACACGTGAAAACGGGTTGTGGTTTGAAAAAGAAGCAACAGTTTCTGAGTATTCAGTAGCACAAATTCAAGAAGCTTTTAAAGCAGATCCTTCTTTATTAATAAGAACGGAAAAATTAGACCTTGCTACAAAGCAAAAAATAGTTTTATCAAGAGCTGAAAGTTTAGCTAAATTACCTTTAATAACCAAGGTTGTTGAAGGAGCTAATTTACATGAAAATGAATATGGGAATCCTATTTTTGCAGATTTCTTTTTCTTTATTACAGGTTTCCACGGTTTTCACGTATTATCAGGAATTATCTTAAATATTATTATATTTTTCAATGTAGTTTTAGGTACTTACGAACGTAGAGGACACTATGAAATGGTTGAAAAAGTAGGTTTATATTGGCACTTTGTAGATTTAGTTTGGGTATTTGTATTCACCTTTTTCTATTTAGTATAATTAAAAAACGATATTAAAATGGGTCACGCACACGAATCAAATAAAAAAAGAATCTGGATTGTTTTAGCAATTTTAACAATGCTGACAACTGTAGAAGTAATACTAGGTATTATTAAGCCAGATTCATTACATTTAAATGGAGTAGGTACTAGTTGGTTAAACTGGATTTTCATCATTTTAACCCTTGTTAAAGCATATTATATTGCTTGGGCATTTATGCACTTAGAAGGCGAAAAAACATGGTTTAGAAGATCAATTGTTTGGACAGCGGTATTTTTAGTTTCTTATTTACTATTTATTATTTTAATAGAAGGTAATTATTTACATGAAACATTAGCGCCATTAGTAAAATGGTAATCAAATAAAATTTTTAGAAAAAAGGTGGTTTTAACCACCTTTTTTTGACTTTAATTAGAACTGAATTAGATTTAAAATGAAAAATTTTAAAAAATTTACGGTATTATTTGCACTATTTATAGTGCCATTATTGTTTTATATATTACTACAATTAGGAACGCATAATTTTGGAAAGTTACCAATCGTGTCTAAAAGTGTTATCGATATTTCGCTAATCGATAAAAGTATTTCTTTTGACAGAAGAGTATCGGTAGTTACTTTTTTAGGAAACGACATCGCCTTGGCAAAAGGAGAAGTGTATAACTTAAAGGAAAAAATTTACAATAAGTTTTCTAATTATGTAAGTTTTCAAATGATTTCTTTGGTTGATAAAAGCCAGAAAGAAGAAATAGAAGCTCTGAAAAAAATGCTAAGTGTTAATACTGATTTAAGCAGGTGGGATTTTATTTTTGCTTCATCCGAAGAAATGCAAGCCTTACACGAAAGCTTTA
>BJFM01000793.1:370341-392342 GCA_016586285.1 Arothron firmamentum | reverse complement strand
CACACACACACACACACACACACACACACTCCTGAGTGTGTCACCTCTGCTACCTCAAATACACAAAAACATAGCAACACAGACACAGAGGGCAGGTGAGGACATCACACACACACACATGCACACACACACACACTCTCTCTCTCTCTCTCCCAGTGGCACTGTACATTTAATGGTGTAACTTTTGAATGACATTTTGTTTTAAAAGTCGGAAGCAAAATAACTGATGATGCCTTAAATAAGAGTTAGACAACATCAACTATTTAAGATGCTTTTCTCAGGATGTCAACATTATCATGACTGAGAACAGAAAAACAAACCCACAATTTATATGGTAAAACAATTATTTACACAAAAATTCTGCATGTTTGCTTCATCGACACTTTCAGAGATGGAGCAGCCAAACTGCTGGGTTGGTTTAAATTTGATAAAAAAAATTGAATCCCTCACTCGCTGATTTCTCAGAATATTTTGTTGACAAATTGAAATACCTGACAGACAGAGGAACAGGGCTGTGTACCAGCGCGCAGTTGTCCTAATTGACTGGGCAGGGGGGTCCACAGCACCACTCTCTGCCAAAACACATGCAGACTCACAAGCATGCTAGCATCAGCAGTGTCTCCACCAGGATCCCCACAGACGGGGAAACACACAAGCACTCACCTGGAGGTACACCTGCTAGCACGTACGCGCACACACAGCGCACACACAATCATGTACTTCTATCTTTGTGAGGACTTTCATAGACATAATGTACTACCCAGCCCCTTACCCTAACCCTAACCATCCCAACGAACCCCCTGACCTTGACCCTGACCCTGACCCCAACCTAAACCCAGTTCTAACCCCAACCTTAAAACACCCTGTGCAGGTAAATATTAAATAAAGTTCAAGCATGCTCAAACTCAAAAATGACGTCATGCACACTGCCACAAAAAAGGTCAGCATGAAATCATTTCCACCTCTGGGCGGCTGTAACTTCAATTAGTCTTCCAGGATCCCAGGCATCCTGGATGCTCAGATAAAACTTGGGGGTGGGCGACCGTCTCTGCTCCCATCCTTCCCTCCAGACACTTTCCAGCCAAAATGTGGACTGACGATTAAGTAGGATTATGTGCTCTATTGCGACAACCCTACCCTGTGCCCAAGCCCTGCGAGAGGGTGTGTGTTTGTATGTGTGTGTGTGTAAGAGAGAGAGAGAGAGAGAGAGAGAATGTGTGTGTGCATGTGTGTGTGGTGTAGGGTGAGGGAGAGAGACACAGAGAAGGAGAGAGCAGAGGAGAATGTGCTTTTGTTCCAACTGAGCCCCTAATTAGCCAGGCTAATTGAGCTGTTAATTGATCTGTTGTCTTAATTAAACATCTCCTGACGCTTCTTTGCTCCTTGTAGTTGGGAATCTGAGGGATAAGCGTGTGTGTGTGTGTGTGTGTGTGTGTGTGTGTGTGTGTGTGTGTGTGTTTGTTGCAGAGGTAGCTAGCCCAAACAGATGACGATAATCTGAGTGGGCTGATGACTCCATTAGACACTCTGCCGTGTTTTAGTTTAGGGTTAAAGCTGTCATTATAGATTTGTTCGCCGTTATCCCGGCAGTGAAATGCATTTAAAGCAGAATCTGATTACAGTAATCTATGCACCGCGGACTTCGATAAAGCTGCCAATTTCGGCGAAATCTGCTGAGTGACGGGGGAGGACTTTAATCACAACTGTGATCTGCGGCTTCGGAGGAGGGGAGCGCGTTCAGAGCTCCGTGTCAAGGATCCAATTTGACAAAATTCTGATGAGAAACCAGCTATATCTGCACTCTTCAGGACGTACACGGCGACAGCATTGGTCCAGAGGTTGTTGAGTACCTAGCAGGGGTGTGATGAAGTAAGACTGGTGGCACGAGGAAGCAGGTGAAGGAAACTCTCATGTGGGCTCTGATAATGATTAATTCAACGTGGAAATGGTTAACCAGCAGACTTCCTGGGAATGTTACGCAGATTAACTATTACATTAAAGCATGACAGAGCTGACCCTTGCTCTCACTGGGAACAGCAGAAACGCAGCTGCAGGATGGAGATTATGACTTCTGCTCAATATCACCATGTTTCAGCTATCGGTGACACTCGTAGAAGGTGGGAACAACATTAATTCAGACCTGAAACGCTACATCTCTGAAAGCTACGCTGAAGAAGTAAAAGGACGCTTGTCTGTTCTGATCAGCTTCCCTCTGCCTGAGCGTTCAATAATCAAAACAAGCCGAGCACACTGTGGCAGATGTCACATCCATATACTCTATGGAGTATTAAACAGGTTACCATGGCAGCCAAAAGTGGTCACACACTGATAAATACACTAGAGGTGAAACCTTTGTATACTGATGAAAATAAAGGAATAAATACTCTGAGGACAAGCAACACAGGCAAAAATAATCCACAAAAACTATTTATTCTTAGTTTTAAGTGGGGTTTTTTTCCAGAATTGTTTCCTAATATACACGCCACAATTAAAGGTGTTGTGTTTTTAGGTGGTTTAACAGCCTCTGACTCCCCAGAGGACTTTTAGTGTATAAATCCTCAATAACTTCCAAAATACGTCACTTGACACAAGTGATGCGAATGATTTGGATTTTATATTATCAACCACAACAACACTTTAATCGTGCTCGATATTAGCCATTTTTCAGCATTAGCACTGTAGATTCCTTAAGCCTAATGCAAACAGACTGGATTGACCTTTCTTCTAGAATATATGATAACATAAAGATTATTTTACATAAAAGTGCAGGCAGCATTAATAGAACACAGAGTGATAGATCTACTAGAGCTAGATCTGTGTTGGGGTTTGTGGATGCAGATGATTTGGGAGTTTAGTCTGTAATAAGTTTGTGCCGGGTGCCAGTTTATTAGCGATGGAGCCGGTCCATGCGGGACCACACAGCCATCTGTAACCGGTGAGTGGGTGGGAGGAGGCGGAGTAAACAGGAAGTCATTATAGCACTTCCTGCAGCTGCTTTACACCTACTGACCACATGGACAAACTGGAAGAAATTCAGAAATAAACCCAATATTAACAGGTGTTTCTGCATGCACACTTTTTTTTTTTTTTTTTTTTGCCTAATTTAGGTTTTTGTTTGTCAGGGAAATATTTTTGAGTTGACAAAGCGAGAAAAAGATTTTAAAAAGTGATGCCAGTTCGCTCTGATGAGCCACTGAATAATAAGGTCTGTTATTCTCTGGAACAGAAGGACCGAGGGTGTGTGTGTGTGTGTGTGTGTGTGTGTGTGTGTGTGTGTGTGTGTATACATCTAGCGATTGCGTCAGGGGGCATTTTTGTTTGAGGAGAACTTTGACTGTCTGGACTCTTGGTTCTAAAGTTCAGACGGGGAAGCAGATGGCTTTCCTCAGTGTGACTTTGTAAGCTAGCTAGCTAGCTGCGGAGCGCGACTTCACTGCCTTCGGGGGTGCCGCAGATATTCCTGTACGGAAGCTATAAAACACAGATCTGCTGCAGCTTTTTATTCATAGCTGGAAGGCAAACAGTGGCTAAAGGAAGAAGTCGGAACTAGCGCGTGTTTCTGTTACTCTAAAAGCAATTAATTCCGAGCCGCGTGGTCGCACCTTATCGGAATATGTGAACGATTCTCTGAACAGCTCTCCCACCAGGCGTGGAGAGAGAGAGATTATTTCTATCTCATCTGGCGCCTAATTACCGTATAGTGTGTACGTTTAGAAGTAGCTGGACTGTACCGACGGTCCATCTGGTGTTGTTCTTCTGAGTTCATGAGCAAGTATAAAATACGTGTTTTTATAAATTTTAAGGGAATGACGACTGCCAGTCTTTGACAGTGCGCGTGTTTGGCCAATTAATGAACATTAGCCGAGCAAAAATGCCTTCCTCTGGTACAACACCAACATTAGTTCTGCAAAATGAGGAGTCGTTCTGCATGTGGTAAATAGTCTGTTGGGCAGAGGATGCTGTGTGCTTCTACAGGATATAAAGGTTCCTCATTAATATCCTGTCAGTCTTTATTCATTTCCTGGATTGATATTTTCTTGCTTTGTTGTTAAGCGTCATGTTCCACCCCACCCGATCAAAAGATCTTAATGTATATTAAGATGACGAATCCAAGTCGTGAATGTTTAACTACCGATAGAGGAGGAAGCAAATCAGATAAACTTGACCTAATTATATAATTCTGTTACCAGGTCACATTTAGTCAGAGGTTTACAGCTGTTATTACTGTTAAACCCCATGACTTTAATCAGCTCACACACACACACACACACACACACACACACACACACACACACACACACACACACACACACACACACACACACAAACACACCACACACACACACACACAATATTCTTTCCAAATAAAAGACCTCTATGGTGAAATTGTCATACTAAAAATAAAAGGGGGATGCTTTACTCCTCTGCAACAACATCACTGCTCTTTTACTCCCTCACTTTCGCTCCGTCTCCACGTGCACAAGACGCTTGGTCTTTAATGTATTTCAGAGAACATCTGCTAACTATCACTGAACCTCTTGGGATTTCCATTTAGCCCAGTTAATTACTCTATCAAGCCAGGTTCATTATCATATTCCCCCTCTTAAAAAATGCATCCCACACCGTGCCAGTGCCAGCGCGTGTATGCATGTAGGTGTAAGCGTGCGCCCACGCGAGCATGCTCTGGAGGCGGACGCGGCGGCGTTCCTTAAATGCATCCCTAATTGCTGGGGTGGGGGTGGGGGTGGGGGGGTTCGGCCATAATGCTGGTGTTAGTGAACCAGAGGCGTCTATAGCAAGTGGCCCTGGAAGTCAAGGAGATCTGTTGGTTTGGGGTCTCCGGAGGGGACGGGGGGCCGACATTAAGGCCCTCGACTTCTGCGTGAATCCCTGCAGAGGTCAGCTCAGGTGCGCCGTGACGCAGGAGAAGTTTGCGGAGAGCCTCATGTGAAGGGAGCAGTCGCTTCCACGGTTGGAAAGAGGAGCCTTCTTGGCAGTTGCGTTTGTTTTTGAGTGATTAATGCTGCCTTTGAAAGTGGTGCCGCAGAAAGTGAAGTTACAGCAGCTTAATGAACGAGGAGATTGATCACCCAGAAGGTCACAGTCGTCCTTCAGGGATCAACAGAGAACCCCGACATTAAAAAAACACTTCGGAATGACACCCTTTATAACGACTCTGGCGTCTTATCATCTGTAAAGCGCTTTCAGCGGGTTTGCTTCTGGAGGTCGCCACGTTTAAAGGCTTGCCAGCTGTTGCGCTGAACAGGGAAAAACAATCGCAGCTTCGCCTTCTGCAGCGTTGGAGCTGGAGCTTCAATGGAGCCGTGAACTAAAACGGTTAATGGAACAACACCTGGTCATGTAACAGTTCAGTCATGTTCCTGACTGAAGGATGCAGGGCAAGTTTCCATCAGACGCCCAGTTGAAAAAAACACACTCCTTTCTGCTTTTCTGGAGGTGATATGTTGCCTGATGGCTGCTGATGGATACACTTCCAGTCCTGCTTTTTCAGTTAAGACAAGTCATTTTCATTCCCTAATCCATCTTTTTAACAAAAACACTAACAATAATAGGAATAATCGGGGTTCATTTGTGTACACAAAGGCCTGTATCTGGGTTTCAGAGTACAGATGAGTGAATTCTAACCTTTAATGAGATTAGCCGAGTGCTGTACTTGAAATAACCTCTCATGCGACGCCATTATTGTATTAATCTATTCTAAAACAATTTGGTTGAATTAATTAGGCCTTACATATTTCAGCAGCGTTCGCTTAGCCGCCTGGAAACAGATGGCTGCGAGGGTGAGCCGCTCGCCGACTCGCGCGTGCCGCTGACGAGCTAAATGGAGACGGGAGAAAGAGAAGAGAGCGGGAGACGGGGAGAAAAGAAGGTGGCACCTCGGGAAGGAAGGGGCGCCATCGACACCTGAGAGGCCGGAGAGCGAAAGTGGGCCGGGCGGTGGGGTCCTAGCGCCTATCGCTCCCTCCGCAGCTGACGGGAGATCAGCAGCTAACAACAGTTGGGCCAAGGAGGCTATTATCTCAATCCTACAGTGTTCAGGATGGGTTCAACCTTGAACAGCTTGTAGATGATGAGCCTATCCATATGGTGTTTAAATCGTCGAGCGTTCCCGAAGCCATTAACCTTCAGGACACCTTGCACTTGTCCTCCGCTTTGACTGACAGCACCGTGGCGATCGTACAAAACATCGGCACAAACAAGGAGTTAGTTCAGAGGGAAGAGAGAAATCAGAATTTATGGGTGAAAAGAAAACGGCTGCCCTGACCCGTGACGAGGCCGGGAGCCCGAGCAGTCTCACTACCATTCTTCTTGTTCACTGTTACACTGAGCAAAAACCACCGCCTGTCATTTCAGAAGAAGCAAGTGCAGATCTTCCCCTTAATTTATGTCCCGTTCTCTCCACTGACGGGATGATGCAGATACTCGTAGTTAAAGTTGCTCTCGGAAGTGCAGCAGAGCGGTGAGGTGAGGGCAGTAAAGAGGTTTTTACAGACTGTCGCAGGCAGATTTAAAAGCAGATGAGCTAAAGTGTTAACGTGCTGCAGCTTTAACACCACTGCAAATTCACGTGGAGCTGGGGGGGGGGGGGGGGGGGGGGGGGGGGGGGGGGGGGGGGGGTTGTAATGCACTTGGTGGCCTGAGTCCAGGAGAGACTTTTCAGTATGAGGAGGACTTCTGAAAAAGGTCAGCGAACAGGGAGAGTGATGAAGAGGTGGAGGGTTCTGTTAGCTTATACGGCTGCAGAAGGAAGGCAGGGTGTCGACAGCGATGTGATTGGCTACAAACTCTCAAACCCTGTTCCAGCCAGGAAGCAGCGGCAGCGCAGCGCACCGGCGTTAATCTGCTGCATGCTGTAACGCTAACACAGCCGATCAGCCGTAAATTATGACTGCATTACCCCAACTTCAGCCTGCATATGGCCGACCGTTGCGTCCACGTCTCCAAACTGACACAGACAGCCCGCTGCCCAGCCCCGCACATGTGTTTATTACCTTGTTGACACCAGCTGCTACTTTTAAGCACTTTTTAAATGCTGAGTCTGAATGGTGACTCAAATCAGAGAATTAACGCTGTTATTCCTGCCCGGTGTTCTTCTTGGCAGCGCTTTTAAACCCCGGACTTAACAACAAGCCTGGGTTTTATGCATCTAAACAGCTGGTGGGAATAAGGCGGTTGCCAGTAGCATAAAACACGCGCACGCGCATGTGATAAACTGCAGCCAGCATGCGCCTTCGCCTGTGGGAGGGCATCTGAAAATTAGTTTTTTTTATTTTTTAAAAACCTGTTTTTTAAAAGTTGCTTGCATACGGTCCAAATATTACACGTGCCCCAATATTAAAATTGTCATATTTGTCTATGAGCAAAATTAATTAAAATGCAGCAGAAATGACACATACTGCAAAATAAAGGCGGCACATTTCACCACCCTCTCCACCAGTTTGACACTTAACTTCTACTCCTGCTAGGCCTGTGTGAAGACATTATCCTCACCTCCTGCACACACACACACACACACACGCACACACACACACACACACACACACACTATGGGCGCTGATGAAGGTGCACGTTACTGCATGTACCCTCACTTTGCACACAAACTAAGCGATGCTACCGAGCAGCTGTAGCGCTCCTTATGTGCAGCGCGTGTTGATCCCAGCTCCTCTCTCACACACACCGAACATATGTCAGTCACAAACGAGGCAGACTTTATGCGTCGCCTCTGCCGGGCGGTAATTTTTGCTTCGCTTTCTCCCCAAGCCCTTCAGAAGCTTCGATCAGAATCCTCCCAGGATAGCCGAGGCGACCCTGCGGGATCTGCCAGGAGTGTGAATGTGGACGTGCACAAGGGATGGATCCGAGATGCCTCAGGTAAGACAAATAAAGGCTCTGATAGCTGCCAGCAGCACCTGCCTTATTTCCATTTCTTAATTGTGGGTGAATTAGCAAACATCTCCCTGGCTCCAACATGCAACAATGCACGAAGATGAGCTCCACCTGACGGAGATGGTGTTTAACTTCTACATCAGCCAACTGCGCCAGCGAAGTCTGTGCAATAAAGATGGTTTTTGTTGCCAACCACCTTACCAGCAAGTTGGGAAGTTTTCTTAATGAAACTGAGAAATTTGCAAAGCATCCCTGAAACAAACATTTTAGTAGCTGAGCAAACACTGATCCTGCAATCAAAACCGAAAGAGCAGCTTCTGGAAAACACCCATGCTAACGTTACAGCCTGTCAGACGCTTTGTCTCCTCATCAGTCGCTTCTAAACAGTCTAGGTTGTGTTTTTATCTATGCCGGATGAAAAGCTGCCGTCTCCCTTGCTGTTAATTAACCTTATCACAGGCTTCCATCAAAGCGCTGCTGACTGACTCATATCCGGTGCTGTGTGGCTTCAACAGACACACGTTTGACTTGATTTTGTAGCAGAAGATGTGACATATCCTGATATTCGGACTGTTCTCTCTATTATCTCTTCATTAGTTTAGTTGGAGTAGTTTTAGTTTAGTTCCAGTAGTTTTTTATTTGTTTATTACTTTGCCGCACCGTGAGTCCCGGAGGACTGTAATTTCATTTATGCTGTTTGTCGAGCATCTGTAGCATATTTGAATAATAAAGCTGACTTTTTTTTTTTTTTTTTTTAACACCACCACAGGACTGTAAGAAGATTCGTTGGGGGACAAAAACCCTTATTTTTGTTTCCTCCTCCTCCTCCTCCTAAACTTTCCTTATGGATGCAGGAGACCCAGGAGAGTTGCCAGCACCTGCAGCTGAGGGTCCAAAACCGGTCTGACAGGTTCGGGCCACGTTTACACGACAGCGCTTGCCAGAAACTGAAAGGCACTAACGCTTTCCGACTTTCCTGTTTACACAGAGGTGAAAACCAGAACGTTCTCAAAACGCTTCACTCTGGATCGCGGTTGCAAAAGGATTCAGACACCCTTCTGGTGTAAATATCAAAGGTTCAAATGCGAGAAAACCTGGCTGTTTTCTGCTGTTTTCGTTGCTGCGTAGACGGGCCCTAAAGCTGACAGCCAAACAAGCCCAAGGCCCCACGCCCCCACTTCAGGACAACAGCAAGCAACACCTGTCGGGATGATGTCATGGGCATCCCATGATCACCTGGGGCCGTGTTCGGTTTTTCACCTCTCTTTGCCCTCCCTCAAATCACACATATCCATATTTGATGTTCCACCTCCCCGAACGAGCTCCGCCTCTCTCAAATAGACGGAACGCACGTCTGAGCCGCCCGGGCGCGTTTGAATCTGCCTCAACCTCAGAGCAAGAAATGAGATCGAGGTCGATTTATGTTAGCGTCGGAGGCCGGTGGGCGACAGGAGAGGAGCAGCTGTGAGCCGCGCTCCTCACACCAGATTGAGGGAGACGCGGGCAGGATGGTAAACAGGCACAGATGCACAGACCTGGGCAAGAACAGTGTGTGGGGGAAAGAGGAAGGTCACCCTGTCACGACGGGAAGGTGGCGACGCCGTCAACAACACGTGTTGTGTTACTGAAGCTTCAGGAAGGAAACAAAGAGCCAAATGACAATGACTCTGTCTGAGCCGGATCACTCCTGTGTTTAGACTGGTTTTTGGCCTCTCGTACATCCTCCAGGATCAGGCCATACCCGTAAATCCAGAGTAATTTGCACTGTTAATATCCGTCTCAGGTCTAATGACTCAGATATTTGAACTAATGAAACGTTGTTGAAGTTTTCCCTCGTCCACAGTGCGATCATGATACAGAGGTGACCCAATAATAATCCCGATCATCAGATTAGTAACAATCACTTATGAGATACGGGCCTGCCGGGACCTTCTCGTGTGACACGGAGACATTCATAGCTTTGTCAACAACTGTTGCCTCCCCCTGAGGGTGACACCCCACCTGGGAGCTCCGGCCCGGCCCCGTTTGCCATCTCAGTTTTCCCTTTTCAGTCTCGCGCCTTCCCTCTCGTTACACTCTTTCCCACAGACCCCAACGCATGAAAACCGGCCACAGCAGTCATGAAGAAACTGCCCGTGTTTCCGTTTGTTTCCCAGGATCCAAAGATAATAAGAACTTGACAAAAAAAAAAGTAACATTTTTTCAAAATAAACACTCGTGTGTCACACCAGGAAGCTCCCTCAGCTTAGCATTCCAATAAATGTTTTAGAGAATTCACAAATGAAACCCTTTTGCGTGTCAGTTGTTGTCCCTTCCATCACCTCTCCTCCTCCACCACTTACTTTCAGGCCAAAATGTTTGGGAATTAAAACAAACTTTCGCCCACAATTAAATTTCTCTTTTTTTTCTTTTGTTTTTTTTAACCATGAAGGGGAATAAACACGACGGCTGGGTAGTTTTTTCCATAAACAAAAATTAGCAGTATCTTCTAGAAACTGATTCATATCAGGTTACTCAAAATTTTCCAAGCATCACCAAATGACCTATATTAGCTAAAAGAAAAGAAAAGAAAAGTTCTTATCGGGTGTTTTGCTTGCATTTTTTCCAGTTCTTAAACAAGCAGCTTCTTCATTAACATGTCCCACAACAGTTAGAAATAGTTGCAAACTGTAACAAATGCTGTCAGGGAGGTGTCACGATCCTGGCCCAGAGGCCCCAGCAATGTTTAACCAGTCTGAGGTAAACATTTACCTCCCGAACTGATCAGGCATTAATGACTGATCACCACCTGCAGCCAAACTATTTCCCCGCTCCTGACTCCACATGCTAATGTGTCAGCCAGGTGTGCATGTGTGTGAGCACACACACGTCAGGATGTTTGTAGCCCGCAGGAGGTAAAAGTCAAAGACCACCAACCGAACGGCGGTTCGGGGTGGGGGGCAGTCTTCACAGCTGCCGCTAAAAAACATCTGCGACACCGTCACCACGTCCGTTCGTTACCAGAACTTTCTGCCGCCGTTTGACACAACCTGATACCCGATGTTTGTTTATTAAGGCAAATATTTACGTTAATGTAATAAGTTCCGTTTTAGCCTCAAGCTATTCAAGGTTGCTGTCTAATGACGGATGATCACAACTAGCTGTGAAGGCGTCGCCGTTAACAACAGCCCACGCTCGCACATATGGCGCTCTTAGTTCCGTCTTTGGAAAAAAGAAGTATTAAAATAAACAATATGAAATTACTGCAACCTGTCCCCAGGGGGCGACTGAGATGTCAGGACTTGCTTTTTTTGGGGGGGGGGGGTGACATTTAGTAATCCATCATTTGTAATCTGCGATGAAATCAAACTGCCTTTCCTTGGATGACACCATGATTGATCCCTCCCCGTCTGACATCTCACCCCAGGGATGAAAACAGGAAACACATCACATCCAGGAAGTACTGCGGCTCACAGCTTCGTACTAAGAGGAGAATGGCGTCTGAGTTCTAAGTGTGTCGGGTTAGCGAGGGGCGCCGTTCTCTCGCCCCTCCCATCACCTTGAAAGTACAACAAGTGTTGAGGGGCCGGCGGACCCCTGACATATTCTCATTTAGCCGCCGCGCCGTAGCGGGATGTCATAGCCATTAATTCTATCTGAGCTTCATTAATCCACATTTTCCAATCCAACCCCCAACTCCTTAATCATCATTTCAGCCGCTGCCAACATGGCCTCTGGTGGCCAAATACAACCAGGGTCACAATGTGTTCCCTCAGCGCGCTGGGAGCGCACGCACACATGCGCACACGTACGCAAACGCGGATAATAAAACGGATCATCTATCTCAATCACGCAGTTGTGCACCCGTGTCATCGCGGCGCCCACGTTGGGAGTGAAAGTGCGCAAACAAATGGACGAGTTGTCCCGCGCATGAAGACAAGCGTCGCTGAGATCGCTGGCGGGTTGTGACGCCCGCTAAGCAGAAGTCGTCTCTTTTGGGAGATGTTTGATTCATGAGCGAGCCCAAGGTCAGAGAGGAACAAGAATCAAAGGGGAGCTTTAGCAACAGAAGGATGAGGAAAGTGTGAGAGGACGAGGGAGGAGAGGATCATCAGGACTGTCTGAGCGCCGCTCAGTCCAGGAAGAGGGGTCCCCGCTAACAGCAAACCATTCTAATGGACCGTAGACAGGTGGGAGGCGGGAGCGCGGGCGTGATCTCCGAGCGTTCCACTTCCTGCCTGGGTGGTTATTGTTGACACAGACAAGAACACATGTGGGAAGAGGCCAGGGGGCAAGAGGAAATCCATATCCGGTGAAATCAAAGGAAAAGGGCCTGACTTGTGATGGGATCTCTCCCTCCGCCGGCTGATGACTTTCCCTCAGACTCCCCCGCGAGCAAAGCAAACCCACCCCTCCTGCTCAGGAAAGAGCGCCACAGGACTGTAAGCACACGGAATGACCGTCCCTGAGCAGATGTTAAAAATAATGACGGCAGAGATTACCCAATCGCTGTGCAGCTTAGTCGCTTTAAAGGGGCCAGCGGGGTCAGACAGGAGGATGGAACAGAATGAACTGATATTTCAGCAGCAGCAGCAGCTTTTCATCGCGCCACATGAACACGCCATTCTGGGCACTGCGGCCGCTAGCGTTAGCATTGGGGAGAGAATGGCCGTGCGGGGCTGGAGGTCAGAGTCTGATGCTTCTCTCAGCGTCCTCTCCACACCTGCAGCGTCGGACGAGCCACACGTCGCCAAAGCCCGGGGCAACTGCGGCAGCGAGGAAACCTCCATTCGTGCTTGCGTGCATGTTTGCGCACATGTCCCCTCCAGTGTTGTCGCCTGGATTGTGTAATAAACTTTATTCAGTTAACCGTGAATTATTGTTAATTGAACTAAAAAGTAATTTTCTTAATTGAAACAGGGGGGGGAGGGACGGAGCAGATTAACGACGCAGAGGGGGCTTTTTCTCACACACACAGACATACACACACACACATGCATCCATACACACACTCCCGACATCTTGACACTTTTATCTTGTCTAATTCTTTTTCTCATTACTGCTTTCACCATATTTTTCCCATCCTGCGAGTGCGGTAGAAAGCCAGTAATCTACTTAGCCTCACAGCCAACTCCAAAATTGAGACCCAGTTAGGCTGAAGCGTCTCCTGAGGAGTGCTGCTCGGCTGTTTGTCTGCTAATATGCTTGTTTGCCAAAGGCCTATGGTCCTTTTGCATGTATGCTCGCTGGCATCCAGCGCATAGATCGCTTCCCTCACGCGTCAGCGTAGCTAAACAAAGAGGAACATTCGAAACAAGCACCGACACCACTGAAGCCCTCTGTTGCCAAAACCTGGAAGTGTTGAGCACCGTTAAACATGTCCGCTCTAATGTAACACCTTCCTTTGCACATATGTAGTTTTCAGACCTTTAGCGTAACTGTTGCTCTTTTTTTTTTTTTTAACACATTTAAATAAATTTCCGTGGGTCCGTGGCAGTGTATGTGAAGGAAAAATACACAGCACTTACACAGCACTTCTGAAAACAAAATCAGAAGTTACATGAATTCAGAGTAAAATACATCAGAATAAATACAAAGCAGCCAAAAATCAACATTTTTTTAAGACTTCCATTTACCTTTAATGAGGATATATTAAATGCATAAAAACAGGCTAATAGAAAGTGTGGGGGTGTCTCTGTGTTTGTCCAGCATGTCCCACATGTGCTGCAAATAAACTTTTTTTAGCTTTGGGAAATGCTGACATTAAATAATGTTGGGTTTTTTTTTTAAATCTTTGGACAATCTGCTGTTATGAAACAGCCTGGGGAACAAGAGTAGATTTCCCCCATTTAAATCGGAACAATTCCTTCATTTGACTATGAACAGTCCTGAGGAGGAAGAGGAGCCATGATGGAGCTGCTGCAGAGCTTCAGGAAACAGTCACATTCCTGGAAGCACGCGTGGAATTACGAGGCCAAGGGCTGCTGGTCACCAGCCTAGCTAAATATTATCTCGTAGCGGACAATATCACTCCCTCACACACACACACACACACACACACACACACACACACACACACACACACACAGAGCAGCAGCAGCTATTGGCTGAGGGAGGAAGTGATGTATATTGACTTTTCATTTGTTTCCTGCTGACTCTGGTTACAAAAGGAAGGAACCTCTTCCGGCTCCTCAACCTACAGAAACCAGCCGCCTGGCTGATGGTGAATCAGCCGCGTTTCTGTGTGAGATGATGGCAGATTCATTAAGGTGCTTCGTCCTCAGCGGCATCGTGTGAGGCGTAGATTATGTGGGATAAACAAACGAGGTGTACAAATGGCTGCGCTCGCCTTAATGAGATCAACTTACACAATAAAATAATCAGCTGCCGCACACACACACACACACACGCGCACACACACACACGCACAAACACACGACCTCTGCAACATGAAACATTCTTGCCTAACAATGCCAGCCGCCCTTCGCTATTTGTCTATCTATAAAGAATGCCTGAGTCATCTAGCACCCTGTCAGTCACAAAATACAGAGGGGAGGGGGGGAGGAGGAGGAGGAGGAGGAGGAGGAGGAGGAGGAGCGGGGGGCTGGGGAGAAGAGTTTCATTCCCTGTGTTGTGGACCTGCATCTTCTGAGGGGGAATAATTATGTCTGACATATCATGGATGGGGAGGGGCTTTAAGGCGGTGATCCTTTATACCCCCATGTGTGCTCAGGTTAACACACACACACACACACACACACACACACACACACACACACACACACACACACACACACACACACACACACACACGGACACACGGACACACTCATTAGAGTCCCTTTGAATGATTTAGGGGGTGTGTGAATAATGCAGGGGTTCCAAGACCTAATTAGGTGAGTGGCGGAGGGCGCTGGCTGACCGATCCAAGCTGTGAAGGAATGCTGTTGCAACGGCAGGCAGGTACCAGCCTGCACCGCTGGGGTAGTGTTTCACCACCGCCGACACCACCGAGTGTTTGGCTTCAGCTGGGTTTGCTGCAGAAGCTGAAGGGCAGCGGGGATCTGTGTCATCCCAGAAAATCAATAGCGAGCCATTACCCTGAGAGGGAACAAGTGGAGAGCCAAGGTGGGCCTCGTCACATGTACCGTCCCCCCCCCGACCCACCCGCCCTCCCGCTGCACTCTCTGGCGCCATAGCTGTCAGCCGTGTAAGTGCAGTGTCAGGGTGATTAGAGAGCAGCGTGGCCCAGACGGAGCACGGCCGACCTCCAGACGGGCCCTCCTGAGAGGAGGTGCCACAACAAAACCTCAAGCCAGGGTCAGGCCCACGTTGTCTGCCTCCCCTCCGCAAGATCAACCCGTGGAGAGATTCAGGATTAACCATACCTAGCTGCTTCCTGCCGTCTTCGGGCAATCGCATTTATATTTGCATCCAAAAAAAAAATGGATTTTACTTGTTGTTGTTGTTGTTTCCGTGCTTTGAAGCCCTAACCAGCCATAATTTGACTTAATTGGGTATTGATGATCAAATACTGTCCTTGAATTGAAAAGCGCCTCGTGTTGTCAGTCTGCGAAAGCCATCCAGCATTAAAAAACACTTTTCTAAACACACCACAGAGGCCGGTGAGTGTATGTGTGTGTGTGGTTGGGAGGTAGACTCCTACTAAAACTCCTGCTGTATAATCAGCATTTTCCCTGCTGGAGTTCCAACACAGGCGTTGAAAGATTGCTCATTAGAGCCCTTCAAACGCTGGATCCCGCTCTCTCACACGGGAGCCGGTGGGGGGTTGGGGGGGGTTGTAACTACCTGTACAGGAGCGCTGTAGCCTGAGGACTGACAGCATCTAATCACAGCCTCAACAGGTGAAGAGGTGAGACGGTGCAGACAGCGTGGCACCGCTTGGAATTCCGACACTATCATAATGGGAATCAAAACGCACGCACACACTCAGGATTTTGGCAAATGCAGCCCACTCATTACCGTGGCACCAGGTATCGTAAATCGTGCATAATTGAGCTGGCGCGGCTGTTCTGCTGACTCTTGCATTTCTGCCGATCAACCACATTTGTTGATCAAACCAATTGATCAAAAAGCAATTTTTCTTCCTCCGTTTACAGCGTGATGTTCATCAGCGCTTCTGATCCGTTGACCTCGCCCTCACATTGGTGGCGCAGGACCCCCGTCAGACATTAAAGGCGCCTGGCGGGTCAGAAAGAAGCCAAACCTCCCAGAGGGAAGGAGGAGACGGAGGGGGAGGAGGGCATACCACCATCTCTACAAAGGCCACCTCATCCTCCAGAAATCAAAGCGGCGGCGGCGGCAAACTCCCAGCGTAAAGGAGCGCCAGCGCGGTGGGAGTGTGAGGGGCCAGTCAGGTCAGAAATAACCCCAGGAAGAAAGACGTGGTGCTTTGATACTTCTTGTTTATGCATATTTGTTTTCTACTGAGGGAAATTTTGATCTTTTTTTTCCTGATTGGTGGTGGGAAAGGTAACCTCCGCGATCCCAGGCTCTGACTCTGTCACCCTAAAAAAAGTATTTACAGCCATAAAACACGTGATGGAGCTCATAATGGATGTATTTTAATCTGCGTTTGATGTAAAAAGCCCTCCTGATGATGTCAATGAGGTCAATGTGTCGAGAGCTAAAGTCAGCTGTCGCTAAGCTAGCAATGCTAAACACAAACACAACCTCTGTGCACAAGGTGTAGAAGGTGTAGAAGGTGTAGAAGGTGTAGAAGGTGTAGAAGGTGTGAGCACATGAACCTGAGGACACTACAGGAAATGAACCAGTACAGGAAGTCAACAAACAAGCATAACAGGAACTACTGCAAACTAAGAAGCAACTTATTCACCATAAAATCATCCTAACTCAGAAATAAGCACACAAATACCTAAAAAAAAAAACCAAAAAAAAAAACCTTAAACTTAAGAAATAAACACAGAACTGAACTGAAGTGATGCAGAACCACCAGAGGCTTCAGTGCTAACAACAAAAGCATCAATGACTCCTGCTGCAGCTTCTGACGTCCATAAAAACTAGTCCATATTTCCAAATATATTTCTATTATACAGACGAGCAAGCACTGCTATTTATATACTGACTGGCTTCTCAAGGACATGATGACAGTAATACTGCAACGTTAAGGAGGACATCAAAATTGAACCTGCTGTCTCAACATCCTCTGTTGTTGAGCCTTCCTGGAAGTAACAGATATTTTTGCTAAACAACAACCCCTGCTGCTGTCAGAGAGGCCGCGTCGGCAGGCCCGTGCGGGCGGTCCCAGGTGTCCCAGTGATCCTAATTAAAGAAGAGATCAATTGAGGTCAGGAGGAGTCAAGGTGCTGCTCCAGTGCACGTGCACAATGCCTCCGACTCACCGGATGGAGCAGAATCTTAATTCTGCCTCAATATCGCTGCTGTGAAAAAGAAGCCCTTATTCTCTGATTTATTATTTTAAATGATCCGTGAAGTTTCTTGGGACACGTTTCCATGGCGCCAAGGGTTAGCTCTCTGCTCCTCTTTAATTCGCTTCCTAAAGAGGAAGTGTTTAGGATGTAGGCCAGATGGGTACACAGCACTATTGTATGGTTGACAGAGAGATGACCTTGTTGTGCCTCCGTCTGTGTGTGTGTGTGTGTGTGTGTGTGTGTGTGTGTGTCTGTGTGTGTGTGTGTGTGTGTGTGTGTGTGTGTGTGTGTGTGTGTGTGTGTTTAATCAGACAGAGAGAGGGGGGGGGATTAGAGGCCAGGCACCTGGCAGGTGGAAACACTCTGTACTCATCTGATGCCCTCGCGTCCTTCTGCACTCACACAAACACCTAATTGTGTGCGCACTGTCGCTTCGTGACGCGCACGACAACCTGGACTGTATCTGTCGTATCGGCGGGAGGGAGGAAAAAAAAAAAGTGTGAACCTGCTGATTAACTTGCAAAGCTGTCGCAATCTTCAGTTCCAGGCAGCGTTGGGTTCGAGGACGGCAGGTCAATCTGGAGTGATTTAAGCAACATGCTAACATCACTGGATGGTTTCATCTCAGAGACGTGACTGTCCCCTGAAGAGGCTCCGCTGCCTCGGAAAGGTTACGGCTGAATTCCTGAGAAACATGAGAAACATCAAAAAAAGAAAGAGGGGGAAAAAAAGCAGATACAGCTTCATCCTGACTCCTCTCAGCCTTCCCAAAAGAGTACTAAGCGCTCCATCTGTTAGGCCGAGCTCAAACATAGTAGCTCATAATCAGTGTTAAGTTAAAACAAACGCAGCAATTAGCCTAATTAAGATCTGGCAGATTCCTTGAGATTAATGGAGCATTAGATGAGAAAAGAGCTGATATCGGAGGAGAGAGGGGAGTTTAGGAGGAGGTCAAGAGGACGAGGGAGGCGAGGACTCAAGAAACCAGGACAATGGTTTCAAAACACAAGCTAGATATAAAAAAGAACAATGGAAGTTTTAATAAAGGAGGCAGAGGGACAGGACAGGAAGTTAATGGGGTGAGTGTGGAGTCAGGGGGGCGGGGGGGTTCGCCTGTATGGGGAATAAATGGCTCTGCAGGCACCTGTCACTCTGAGGGCCAGCGTGGGACAATCAGCGATGATGACGGGGGCACGGACCTGTGTCAACACACTGAACCCGGCTGTCAATCAAAGCGCTCTGCCCTTTGGGATGACAAGGATGGGCCTTAATCCTTCTGATGAGAGGAAGGACGAGGGAAGAGGGCTCCAGAGAGGAAGGCTGAATGAACTGGTGAATCAGTTCTGTCAACCTTCAGCCCGTTGTGTCTAATAACGAAGCTGTTAACACGTTGGCACGTTAGCACGGGGCAGAGGAAGGACAGGAGAGATCCAGATCTCCCCATAACACACATCTTTGTAGATCTGCGTGAGCGTGCTATCTCATCGAACTTGTAATGGCCTTATGTCACAGGGAAAATCATCACCATTTACTTTGCAGCTACAGGCTCTACTGTACCTTGGGAAATGACATATTTCTTCCTCAGTGGGCAACACGACACTGTGTGAACTTGTTTGGCGGCGGCCCGCATGAGTCACCATCGAGATATCTGTGACGGCGAGCCTTCAAACCTCAGGGGAGCATCCAGGAACGATCGGGGAACCGGCGGATTAAAACCCGAGAAAGAGACTCCGGCGTTCAGCGCAAACCCACCAAGCTGTTTCCCATTAGCGCCAGCGCCTCGTCCTCGGTCTACCGCAGCATTCGAGGCAAACGCAACCATAACATGAGGGGGAGAAGTTTGCTTTAGCCACGGGGACGCGCGCTCTCGCCTCTTCTGTCTGCTGCAGCAGCGCAGGAGTCTCCTGACACGCATCTGTGTTGCTTCCATCATGTTTACAGTGATGTCATGAAACACAAAACTGTCGGTTCATCCAGAGGGCAAACAGCAGATCCCAGGTTTCACAGTCTGGATGAGAGAAACGTGCCTGATGAAGACCTGCAGCGAAACAACACCGACACGTTCGCTAAGACACAGCTGATCAGGAAAAAATATGAGCAACTCAGCGGAGCAACATTAGCACGTTAGATGGAAGGAATACACACGTCTGTCAGAGGACTCGCTATCCCATCACTATCCGGATACACGTGATTTTGGACTGAGGGAAGAAACCAGAAGCGACCGCCCTGCACCGCCGTGTCACCCCGAGAAAGATCAGCCTGCTAAAACTGTTCCAGCCTGCTGGAGAGGAGGAGATCCCCCACCATGGAAAACATCCGCCCGGCTTTGGAAATGAAACTCACAGGCTGGACAACGGTTCCAATACAGCCCTGCGCAAAACAGGCCCAGTGGCGGGCACGCAGCTTCCGCGGGACGCTGTGAACCGTGAGGCGTCGAGCGTCGCTCGGGCCTCAGATGTACAGAGTCCCTGAGGTGATGAGAATCCCTCCAACGTCCCAGCATGCTGTGCAGATGTGGGTCAACTGACATCTGTTTCTGGCTACAGCCGCGCTCAGCACGGCCCGACCCAGGCCTGCTGCTATATTCATCCTAATAACTACTCCCATAATCACCAGGGATTATTCTAATATTAGTGAGCGCACACACATACACACACACACACACACACACACACGCTGCTCTGATTAAGGTATAGTACTCCATATGTTTTTTGGAGTGTTTTTGAGGGGGTGGGATTTGTGTGTGTTTAGCCTTTCCGTGAAAAGCCCTGAAAAAGCCAGCTTAGAGAGGACTAAAGAGTCCCTGCATAAATAATATTGGAAAATAGTCTGACTCGGGGGGGGGGGGGTCACGTTGGGGTGAGATGCGGACTGCCAGGCGAGGCGCCCCGACAATGCGAGCAGATCGCCAGGCCGCCGCAGATATGCGGCCTTGAAGTTGAGCGCTGAAGTGAAAGAGCGGCGCTCCACCCTGCGACCATAAAGGAGGGATTACGAGCCATCGCCAGGACGCGCGAATCAGGACAGCACGTCAGCACACAACAGAGCGAGAAAGAAACACTACAGGGGGGCTGTCAAGACGGGCGGGGGGCTGGGAGGATTATCATATGATGATGAAAGATGACCAGCACTGAATACATTGTTGCGGCTGTAGCCGTGTGGGGGGAGTGATGGCGCTTCTGTGCTCCTGAAGACATTTTAAGCGTGAATGGCAGAGATGAGGAGTCTCCGGCAGGAGTTTCAGCCCCGCGTACACGCTTTACTGCTCGTCTGCGTGTTCTTCTTGAATGCGATCTTGATTTGACTTGTACGGTCTGAATTCCATTCTGAGTCTTCTCTTTTGTGCAAGATGTCATCTTTACCCCTCCGGCTCTGTGTGTTTTGTTTTTTCTAAGGACTATTTGTGGAAGCCGCGGCCTGCTGTTGTTTACGATCCTCGCTGGGCCCAGGCTGCTGGTGGGCTTTTTTTCTTCTTCTTCTCAGCACTCACACAAACATCCACATGGTGGGTCCATACTGCTGACACTCAATTTCATCCTTTGTTGCAGCTGCATCTGTTGTCACCATGGAGATCTTGTTTATTACTTAACCCCCCCCACACACACACACACGCACGCGCACACACACACACACACACACACACACACACACACACACACACACACACACACACACACACACACACACACACACACAGAGGACAGAAAGGCTGCATCTCCCTCTGTGTTTGATTTGGTGTTATAGGACCCATTGGATCACAGCCCTAAGCAAGCCCAGGCTTACACACACACATACACACGCACACACACACACACACACACACACACACACACACACACACACACAGAGTCCAGTTGGCCTGGATGGATGAGGCAGTCCCGTGATGACCACAGAGCCATAAGCAGCACACTAACTAATCACCTCCGGGCTGGATCAGATAATGACATTTGTTCAGGCTTTGACGCGACCTGCGTGAGCGAGGGGGCCGCTCCGCCCCTCCACCCCTGAGATGGGGCTGATGGAAAGGCAGGAAGGCGGAGCACATACAATAACTCGAAGCAACGGCATCCTCGGCGCAGGGATGCGTCGGGAAGCCAAACGGCCTGCGGTGTGCATGCGCGTCTGCGTGCGGGTGCAGGGGGCGCCGTGGGGGAAGACCGCGCCGCTCTGCAGCCGGCAGCAAACAGGCAGGTTTTTCACAGGACGGGGAATCTGTTATGCAACATGTGAGAGGCTGCTAATCTCGCAGCACAGCCTGCTCCTCCTGGCCACCTCTCAGCCTCGGCGCGCACAAAGTCGCGCACGCTCAGCCGTCTTTCCAAGCCACGCGTGGGTGCACACCCAGGTGGCCTTAATGGGTTTAAGTGCAGTCAGGGATCTTCCTGCAGGTCCGTCCAGACCTGTCTCCTGTCCTTGCATGTGACTGCACAGACGCGTGAGGAGGTCAAGGATCCGCAGAGTCGCCAAAGCCGTGTTTGCATTAAGCAGCACAGCGTCTAGGTGTGGCTGATAGCCAGAGTGGCACTTAAAACTCACGTGCATCCAAACGCTTTGTGCGGTGCGGCCGACCACCTCATCCATCAGACATTTGGTCATTTCAAACATATCTGCAGCTCCTCGTCCCAGCAGAAGGTCATTCGGTAACCTATTGGGGTCAGATGGCACCACTCACTAAGCTTACTCTTGGCAGCATTATTCTGG
>BJFM01000793.1:343310-356434 GCA_016586285.1 Arothron firmamentum | reverse complement strand
CTGAAGGAGAAAGGCCTGAGAAAGGCTCTGCTGCTCGGGCTGATCCTGCGTGAGCCGATGAGATGGGTGACGGGTGAGGAGGGGCCGGAGATAAGAGCCAAAGGGGATTAGGGCCGTGAGAACCTTTGTTGTTGTGATCATTTAAAAGCACTGGCTCCCGGAGACCCACCTGACCACTTCAGCCTGCTTACGGCAGCGGATCCGCCTCGGCCGCACGTCTTCAGCGCCTCGTCCAGCGATTTTTCAAGAAGCGGAGATAAGAGTTGCAGCGCGAGTACGGACGGGCGCAAAGGTGACGCACGTCTGCAGGTTAGGGCTGCAAGTGCAAGAGAGCGTGCACACGCACATGCAACTCAACCACAAAACTGCAGAGCCAGGCATTCTCATGACGCAGTATTATTGTCACCGTCGTATTAATGATCAGAGACATCAAAGACTGTTATGTCCTTTAATGTTATCCAAACAGATATAGAATTATGTGTTCTGCACCGCACATGTCAGATGGTGCGTTGGAATAAGGCTGCAGCTTCTCCAAACACCAGACACATCAGTCACCCTCAGAGACAGCACAGGCCTGGGTGGTAAAGTCCAGCACGAGAGCTGGCCGGAGCAACGGGCGGGCCCGCGCTGAGAGGAGCGTGTTTCCTACATTAACTCTCTCTTCCTCTTGTGTTGTATAAATATACAAAGATTGAGTAAGAGAGAACTGACTGTGGTCAGGTGGTTTGGGGCTATAAGGAAGTGGCTTCTGCTGCGAGAAGGAGATATAGAGCAGAAGGAAGCAGAGCTCTGCTCCCTCCGAATGTTGACCTTTTAGGCTCCACTCTGGTCCGTCTGCTCAAGTTCCAGTCACCAGCAGCAGCATTAGCAGTAAAGGCTAACCAGCTCAGACACCGTCACTAGAATATTAGCAATAACAGTTTTTGACCACTATGATGAGTTCCTTTTCTACCAGTATCTACTGTACAACAAAAAAGTTTGCCCAAATGGAGTAAAAATGACCAGGAGGCAAGATTTTATCATTGGTTGGATATTTACTATGTTATTGAACCCAATGAACGTGATATTGGGAACTGGAAATAAAATTAGCAGTTAGCATCAGCAAAATGAATGTCCAATTTCATTACAAAGGTTAAGAGAGAGGACAGCCAACATCTTTGAGACAGAGGCGCATTACCACAGAATCCAAAAACCGTTTGGCTATCGCGGTATCATAAGTTAGTTTCACGTCTCGCACACATTTTCAATTCCCCCTGGAATAGAGGAAGCTAACGGCCTGCACCTCGCAATGAAACAACGCCACCGGCATCGATTTGCCCCCCTGAGTGTCTGTTCGAGTCAGGTGAACGTTCTGGACGTCAGAACATTTGGACTGAACAAAATATGGCTAGCTTTTAGAGTATCCTGTAGTATAAGCTCTAGGACAGATGATACATGCTAAGTTACGCTAATTCAGAATAAACACAGAGACAGCCAGTAATCTCTGTTCTACGTGCTGCATGAAATATCTGATTACAACTGGCATCTTCTGACAGCGTGTTCGTCTAGAAACCGCACTGTCAGACCCCTCGTCTGAAACCGGAGGTATGCAGATAGGCCTATCAGATTACAGGGTACAGGCTGCTAGCTCCAGTGACAGCTGTGGCGCACTGATAGGTGGGCGACACAGTAACGTTAACGTGTGATTTTATGCCAATGGGCAATATTGCCCAAAAAGTTAAACTGAAGCCAACTTTTCCAGTGCCAAATCGTTGGTGGCTGTCAAGCTAGCCAAAAACTCTGAGCGCTTCAACACCAGGCAAAAAAGTGGATTGTCTAAGAATCGGCTGTAAGCTTTATTCGTACGCCTTGTAGCTACAAGCTATAGCATAATTTATATCCCAGTAGCTCAGTCATCGGCGTCTGCCGTCTACCTGCTGTCACGAATCGTGCAGGCAGCTGTGCGCGGGGCAGCGGAGGGCCAGCCTCCAGGGACGCCTGGAGTGGCCACTCCACGACCAGCCTCTCGGCCAGCGTTGCTGCTTTTGTCTCCAATCTGGCCTCCTCATATCTCCCATCCATCCATGTCTCCTAGTGCCTACTGCCCGCCCGCCACAGCCTCTCACGTTACAATGCAGCCAGGCCTCGATGGCTGTTGCTCAGAGAGCAGAGAGAGTCCCATCTGGACCGCAGCAGACAGTAAAGAGAGGCAGGACGAGGACGGCGAGAGGGACAGCAGACGTACTTTCTACAGGAACAAAGTGGTTTAAAGCTAAGCTTCCGTCTACCTAAATGTCTTTTTTTTTTTCCAAGAAAAGGACTAAATTTGTGACAGCTTTAGGCAATTTGAATGAAAAATGATCATATTTACTCATAAATATGCCTTTGTTAGTCATTTCAGCATTTAACAGTTTGAAATCTTAATATCGTCAATAAAAGAACGTAAACATAAATTAGATGTTATGTAGCCTGGTGCTGTGAGGCGTTCAGGGGATGGCTCAAAGGACATGATAAGACATTTAATGCAAATATGGTGTTTCATGCTTTCTGAGTGACAATTTAAAGATTAAACGAAACAGGCAATCAAAACAGCCTGCCACTGGCAATTCTGGGGGTGGGGGGGCAACACTGAGGCATTTTGATTGTTGTAAAACCTTTTATATCTGACACAATCATCTTCACCTAAGCTCAAGGAACACACCAAATCCCAGTTCAGCTCCTGGTGACGCCCCATCCTGGCTGGTTTAAGCCGGGAGAGGGGTGGAGGCCACGCCCACCCGGGGGTCGACGCTGCTGCAGGAATCCCTGCGACTGTCCTGCACGCGACAGGCACGTGGCAGAGCAGCGACAGGGCCGCTTCAGGAGCGCTGGAGCACAAGGATGCGTTTACGGACCCCGCTGGTTGCGTGTCGGAGTAACCCGGAGTGTGAAACCAACGGAATTCAGAGGTTTTCCTGCAGCTTTAAATGTGCGGTTTGTACAGGCACGACGAATAAACACTAAATTAAAAAAAAATAAAAATGGAATAACGTTTTCTATTAAAAATGACATTCTTTTGTATGCTATCTGAACAGTAAATAATGGTGTGTTTGTTTATTTTGGCCGCTGAACTGAAATCACAGACAATAGGCTCTGTGCATTTATTCGGTCTTTATTAACTACAATCACACGCACAAACAGATTTATGTCAATAACGCACGAACGCCTCATCTTCTCAACTATTTGTTCAAAGACCTGAGTGTGGGTAGAAAGAGGAGGATCACCGAGCCGAGCCGAGCCGAGCGGAGCGGAGCGGAGCGCAGACAGACCGACGCCGGGGCTGCAGGGCGCTCTTCTCCCGGCTGGCTGCTCCGCTTTGTTTTCTGAACCTTATCTCCTGAACCCAAACTAATAGGCTGGTGACCTTCGCTGCGACTGAGGAATGTCTTTGAGTCTCGGCGGAGTAAAAGAAACTTTAGAATAACTTCAAAAATGACCCGTGTCTCCGTGTTTGTGCGTGGGCTGACTGGGAAGATTGTTTGGTCAGAACTTTTCTTTTTTTTTTTTAATTTAGGGTTCCGCTGCAGGCAATGGCACAAGGTGGTGACAAAATAGATTCACGTGTTTAATCATTTATGAACGTGTCTGATTCAATAGATTTTCCAACATACAAAATGTAAAAAACATATTGAAAGTCCAAATGTTAGTTAAAGTTTAAAAGGAAAAATTTAGAATCTTTAAAGATAAAACAATATTACCAGTCTGACATGGATACATGAGAAAAGGGAAGAAAAAAAAAGCCCCTAAGTTTCCATAACACAGAAGATGGCCAATGTTGCGGTAACAGTAATGTTATGTCAACAACGCGGTAAAGAGTTTTAAAAAGGTTTTTCCCCTCAATGAAGCAGAAACAGAAGCGGCTGCATTTTAGTTTCCAAAAAGTTAAATGAATGTGACCTAGACCGACAAAAACTCCGATTCGGTCCCATCAGCTGAGATCCGCTTCTCATGACCAACGCGAAAGCCCGTGTCCATGGAAACCGCCTGAGCGGCGCCGCGAGGACCGGCTAGAGGGCTACTGTGAATGGGGTGACGTCATGGCGCCGGCGCCAAAGAGTCTGCTCCGAAGACAGCGCGAGAGAGAGGAGAAAGGAGAGAAGAAGAGGAGGAGGAGGAGGAGGAAGAGGAGGACGAGGACGCTGCCTAAGGAGGCTCGCGCGACTTTCCACCGACGTGTTCTTGCGCCAGATTCATCATCCGCCTGTCAGGCATCAGTCAGGGACGCCGCGCGTAATGTTCTCAGCTGCGGGAGCGGAGCGGAGACGAGGAGAAAATGGAGAAATGCAACGGCACAGATGTGGACACGTGCTGCGGGACTTTCAGGCTGTATTAGAAATTTAAAAAATAAATAAATAAAAAAGGGCAGGTCCAACAAAACCGGTGGCCGTACCGGGTGAACACAGCCGTGCGTAAACGCAGACAGATGGTACCTCATTGTCATTTTCTCCAAATGTATTGAACATAAATCGTTTTAGTACCGATGATTACAGGCCCGCTGTGATTCCACCGTGTCCTAAATAATCGGCGGAGAAGACCCTACCTGCACCGCAGGCTCTGCGCGCTCTCCACACCGCGTCTGGTTTGTCCAGTATCACTTCGGCTTGCAGGGTTTTCTTCACTTGGCGTAATCTGAATTGACATTAAAAAAAATAAAAATGAAAACATACTATTTAACTATTACGCAACTCAGTCATTTTAAATTTGATTTTTATAACAACCCAGACAATTCAAACGAGAGAGAGGTGGGGGGAGGCGCATCACAAGAGTCCATATCTGCCCTCGGGGGCAATTAGTGCAGCATCAAACAACATCCCACCTCCAGCTGAGGACTCAAGCGTGTATGTCCTTCAAACAAATGGATCATTCGGGAAAATAAAGTGCCACTAATCACCTTTTCACGATCTAAAAGTGCATTTGTTGGCCATGAGTCCATCAGCTGAGCGCACAATTACGCCGGAGCTTTGCTGGTGAACTTATGCTGATAACGCAATCACGTCAAAGCAATAAAAACGCAATTATATACAGTTATACTACCTGTTATAGACCAGGGGAGGATTTCATTTTTCTCGCTGTGATG
The DNA here is from genome assembly GCA_016586285.1 of Arothron firmamentum. NCBI lineage: Eukaryota > Metazoa > Chordata > Actinopteri > Tetraodontiformes > Tetraodontidae > Arothron > Arothron firmamentum. Next base: position 351,339 of record BJFM01000793.1, on the reverse strand, counting down.
AAAAGCTGGACGTACGTGCCACTGCTGACAATAAACAGAGACTACAGGTGCGTCAAACTTCTGAGTCACATTTCAGAGTATTAATCAGCTCGGCCTGAAGATCTAGTTTATTCTTCGCCTTCTCTGGGAGACATAATCTCATCACCGCCTCGTTTTATGGCGCCAGCTCTCAGTTTGCAGAAACGCTTTTCCCCTCCTCAGTTTAAAAGCCTCACACCGGGCCGGGCTGGAGTGAATTAAGGTTCATCAGACGCGCCTGAAGTGGTACCTGTCATCATCATCTTCATCATTGTCGCAGCTCCACACCCGCTAATCTGTAAATATTAACTTAACCAGCAACCAGAAAATGAAAGAAACTGTTCCTGCAATATAGGTGTCCTGTCCTTTGCGGCCAGCCATCATTTTTAATGTTTCATATTCGTTATTGTTCCGGAACCTTTGTGTTTTTATCGTGTTTCCTTTTGGGTTTGTGTCAAGTTCTACACATTTTAAAGGTGCTAGCAGAATTATTACCGCGTGCTCACACTTTGTGCTCAAATGACAGCCTCGCGAATCATTAATTTTCTTGATCAGAAACAGGTAAGGACTTAATTTTCCAAATTGCCCACCGGAGCTGCGAGGCGCCCTCTGGGTTCCGCCTCCAGAATGCGTTGCCACCGGTAACCTGATGTCTGTGAGGAGGGGCTTATGGAGGAGGAGCCAATCGGAGCCTCGGGAGAGAGTGAGTGACGTGTTTTTCCTGACCAATAAGCGCAGTGAGCCCTCCTGCCTCGTATGCCCAGCCTGTTTCCTATATAAACCACAATGACAGCTCGGTAATCCAGTCTGATCGCTGGTCGTCTGGCAAAATCAAGACTTTAAGAAACGAGCTCATCGACGCACACACACAGGAACCGTCTCGGCTCTCCCCGCTTCTGACAAAATGAAAGCAATAAGCCCTGTGCGGTCCTTCCGGAAAAACAACGCGAATTTCTCAGAGCACTCCTTGGGAATCTCTCGGAGCAAGACCCCGGTGGATGACCCGCTCAGCCTGCTGTACAACATGAACGACTGCTACTCCAAGCTGAAGGAGCTGGTGCCCAGCATCCCGCAGAACAAGAACGTCAGCAAGATGGAAATCCTGCAGCATGTAATCGACTACATCCTGGACCTGCAGATCGCGCTGGACTCCAGCGTAGCGCTTAACAGCCGCCTGCATCACCCTGCGCGGCCGGGGCAGACTCCGTCCAGGACCCCCCTGACCACCCTCAACACAGATATCAGCATTTTGTCATTACAGGTAATTAGAAACCCAAACACCTTGATTAAACTGATGTTTTAATGAACGACAAGAGACGAATTTCCCCATCTGTGCGCGCAGTCTGCGCCTCGAGATTATGTGTCAAGTCGCGCAAAATGGCCTGTTGGAGAAGAAAATGGCACGTTTCTTCAGTTTCTATTGTGCCCAGAAACGCACCCGGCCGTGTCTCAGCACTGTCTGTGCGTGTTAAACCTCCATTCTGCTTCCGCGTAAAGAATTAACATTTGGTCCGCTTGTTTGTTTTCAGTCCCCGGAGTTGCAGTCAGAGCTGATGACAGATGACAGCAGGACTCTACATCGTTAAAGCGGTAAGTAGGCTCTGCTCATGTCTCCCAGGCTCCGTAACAGCCTGTCCGCCAGTCTGCCGGGGCAGAATTGGCCAGAATTACCGCTGACCGACACATTTGTCGCCTCGGTAATGCGCGTTTCTCGTCTCTCGCTGCTGTTAATGGCCTCGGCGTGTTCTCTTTATCCGCCAGTGAACGCACCGCAGCGCAACTGGCCCGACCAGAATTTAAATTTGATCTCAATTTCAGCAGCTTGAAAGCAGAATTGTGGGATATCAAAGAAGAAGAAAAAAAAACCTGGCATAATGTCGAGTTGTCCTGACGCGTCTGTGTCAGTAAAATAATCCACATTAAGAAAACATTTCGGTTTTTGCGTTTCATTTTTTTGTTTTTTTTTCCCCCATTGCATTCAACTCGTTAGTTTGACTGACTGTGCGAGCAGCAGGCGCGCAGGGTTGTACTCTAGACCTCTCGTGTCTGTAATGAAGAGCATCTGCAACAGGAAAATAATGGCTGTTTGGATTACCGCTACTACGATGTCTGCACATAATTGGTACAAGAAGTGGGCAGGCGCCAGCTGAGCGGCAATTACGCTGATTCTTCCCCAGATTGTAGGCTGAAGTTGTGCGAACTGACTGTGTGTGTGTGTGTGTGTGTGTGTGTGTGTGTGTGTGTGTGTGTGTGTGTGTGTGTGTGTGTGTGTGTGTGTGTGTGTGTGTGTGTGTGTGTGTGTGTGTACATCTGGAGCGCAGGGTTTGCTTAGGATTGGGAGTGTTTGGTTAAATGTTAAAAACTGTGGCTTCCTCCCTGGCGCCAGTCTGTCCGGATCTCTGCCCTGTTTGCATTTTCTAAACACGCCTCTCTTTCTCAATCTTTTGCAGGTGTTTGGTCAAGACGCAAAAAAGAAAAAAACACACATACACTTACACACAACACACACACACACACACACACAGGACCTGAGAAGCAGGACTTTTCCCTTCACCGTCACCTCTCCGATCTCTTGTCCTTCAGGCCTGGATTTTTCTTTTCTTTTTTCCCCCTCTCTCCCGACGCTGAAATCAAGAGACTATCGCTAATTATTGGACAATCTTATGTGATGTGTTTTCTGTTTGGACACTTATTATTTAACTTAAGACTTGTTTTATTTGTGGGTCCTTTCTGGAAATGGAAGGCGCGTTATATTCCCGACAATAGGAGGAGAAAAAAAAGAGATTATTGTCACAAGGATTATCACCCTTCACCCCTCTCCTCTTTAAGGTCTCCGCTTTTTCGCGGAGGCGGGGACGCGAATAGAAACTTGGTTATTTACTGTACAGAAAAAGAAGAAAAAAATTAGTCTTGTCTTGTAAAAGTTGTTGGCACATGAAGGACTGGACGTTGTTTGAAAAAAGAAATGAAAAAGAATGAAACGGTGTGAACTCTTCGGGAGTTTATCTTGTATAGTTGCAGGAATTTGAAACTTCTGCAAAAGTGTAATGTTGTACTTAATTATGCTGAAACTTTTTATAAAAGTAATGTAAATTGTACCTTTTTTTTATACAAAATAAATCAAAAGCGCAATACGGATGTGTTATTGGGGGGGGGGGCGGATTTGGATTGAGTTTTTCGGTTTCCATCTTGACTTCTGCAGAATCTGACGCCGTCATGTGTTCACAGAATGCGTCATTGTGTGAACACATGACGCACAAAACAAGCTCGTCTCCCCACCAGGGCTGCCCTGTGCGACCCATAATAGACTAAAGGGGTGTCAGCACCTCCCCGAAGCAAACACGGTTGCATAAAAAGCTTATTTGGTGCGCACTGACTGCGAGTGAACTTTCTCGCATGCTGCGTAAAGTAAATGGGATTAAATAGCTGAGCGTGACAGGCCGGCCATTTAAACTGCAGGCTGCTTTTAGACCCAAAAAGAGGGGAAAGTGAGGAGTTGAGACTGTACTGACAGCAGTGGCGGCAGTCGGTTTCATTTGCAGACCTATTTTTTTCTCAAAGCAACTCAGATTTGTCAAAACTTCCACCTGGGGGACCCCAGCTGATGGGATGACAGATCAGATGACAGACAGCTTCCCTGATTGACATGTGCTCAGGGAGCATTTGATGCAATCTACATGCATATACAAGCATAACACCGCGAAGATTAAAGAAATGATCCGAGCAGTAACATACCAATGAATATGAATCCTTACATGATTTAGACCTGAATCCTTCCAGGTTCCCCGAGCTGAACTTCTTATCTTCAGCACCTCGTGCTTCTGACCGTCCCAACGATGGCCCCGCTCTGCGTTTGCATGGAGAGTGCGCCATCTATCGGAGAAACAGAAGCTGTTAGTGTGTAATCCTTCAACCCCACCCCCGACTGATAAATGAAATATTCAGACAGAGCATCTGAAATACCCAGGTTTATTTTTCAAGTGTAATCCACGTGCACTACTCAAACAGCCGATTGTCCGACAAGAAAATAACGCATGAGGTTAAATTCAAGGGTCAATGTGGCACACGGCACAGAAACAACACACAATTTCACATGGATTTGAAACTAGAGACACAATAATCACTTTGGAGGCTACAGCATGCACTTTTTTAAACCACAGACATCACAGTGTACATCCATGAGTAATCTATACCAAGCAAACACAAAGGTTTTCTGTAACATTTCCATCGATAGGCACGCTAACTCTACGACAGCACCATTCTTCAAACACCACGTGAACAAATTGGTAAATTCCAGCTTTTATGTGCTCCTGATTCACAAAAATCCTCCCTAAGGCTAGACACGACTGCTCCATCCCCAACAGAATGTCAACACAGAGAAGAAGAGTTTACATGACGCAGCTCAGAGCACGCTTTCGCTCTCCGCTCCCAGGCTGACGGAGCGCAGGTTCTGGTTGTGGACGGTAGCGACGGTGGTGTTGGCGGCGGTGCTGCCAGGGGTGATGACGATGACTGGAGAGAGGTTGGCGCTGCAGGGCGTGGTGGTCTCTGGCTGCCGGTTGCTGATGCTGGTCTTGTCATTAGTGGCGTTGTCGTTGAAGGTGGTGTTGTCATTAGCGCTGTTGAGGTTGCCAACCCCGCTGGGCGTCCACCCTTCCTCGGGGCTGCTGGCCATTAGGCTGACTTCAGATGGAGCCTCGGAGCAGATGGACATGCGGGCCACCGTGGCGTCCGGCAGGCCGCTCAGACTGCTGGGGAGGAGGCCTCTTTTCTTCACCAGGCCCTCCAGCTCCAGCTCCATCAAGCTGCGCTTCATGGCTCCCTTCTCGGTGTCTCCTTCTGCCTCCTCCAGGGAGCGGTCTGAGGAGCTGTTGCTGGAGCGCATCCCCGAGTCGGAAGAATCTTTCTTATCCAGGCTGATTTCGGCGAGGAAGCCAGACTTGGTGAGCGGCCCAGCGTGCTGGGAGCTTGAGCGAGAAGCTTCTTTGTGGAGAAGGGGAGTGGTGGTGTCGGCTTCTTCTGGGCCCGACTCTTCATCGTTGGGCAGGTTTTGGTACAACGACCCGGCTCCCTTCTTTTTGGAGCCTGGGGTCCTGGAGGACGCGCTGTGGTTCTCGTCCTCCTCGCTGATGGTGTCTAGGAGCTGACTGTCCGCCCCTGATGGGAAGTCTGTGACGTCAGCAGCCTTGGAGCCTCTCTTGGTGAAGGATTTGCGGCTGTCTTGGTCAGCTCCATCCTTGGCCTGACAAAAGGAAAGAGGATTCAATGACAAAAACATAGAAATACACTCCAGCTTGCCAACAGAAATAACATTTTAAGCTCGTAATTGAGGAACAAAAAAAATTACATCCTATCATCAAAGTGTGGTTTGTCTAGAGCGCACAAGAGTCATTGTTACTAATACAATACAAAAAAGTTTTAGTTCAACATTCTGATTAACTTAAAAAAGTGGAAAGTTTCCAGGATCAGTGGCAGAGAATACAGCAAACAATGTACGACTGGAATTATCACTTTTCTGTTAGCTAACTACCAGATTACAGTAGCTCCACATCTGTTGGGAAGTTCCTCCAACGTGCCAGCGATAAGGTAGAGACGAACATTTGGTTAAAGCCATGGAATGTATAAAAACGGTAGAATGTTAGCACACACCTCCCACTCCCCCGTCATCACACTGTGGCTGTCAGACAAGCTAACAGACAGCCGACAGCGATGACAGAGCACCTGATCTCAAACACGCAGTGGCTTCCTTAGCAACGCCAGCAGATGTGACACCTTCACAAGGAAGTCTCATCGGCTTAGTTTAGAAGCAATGCTTCTCAAAAAAAAAAAAAAAAAAGACTTTCCACCCACCGATTTGTCCTCGGAGCTGCCAGCCTGGATGAAGTGTCCAGGGTGAGGCCTGTCTGCCCCACTGCCAGCCATCTCCAGCTGGGACATCTGGCTGATGTACTCTCTGTAGGCGTCGCGGTACTCGGCTTGCTGCTTGTCAGTCAGCCTGCAGATGTCATTGGAGGATTCCTGAGAGTTGAGGCTGGACATGCTCGATGTCCTCAGATTTGCCACCTGATATGGTGAGAAAATAAGTCAGAATAACACAATAAGGAATAAATAAAAGCACACTGGGGGCATTAAACTCAGCGCTCCTTTACAGAGAAGCAGGACTATGTCACGTCACATGACATATGCATTTTGGAAAGCGATCGCAGAGTGAAAACGTACAGGAGCAGAAACAGCCGAGAGGGCGCTTGTGTCAGAGTTTACAAAATGGTAGCGGAGAAGGTGCGACAAGGCGTCCTCATGACACCGTGGTTTGCCTGTGTGCATTTTCAATTCTGCGATATTCAATGCAACAAAAGCATCCTGTGCGGTGCTTTTCTCTCTCTCTGGCTGTTGTTTTCACTTCTCAAAAACCACATTAATGTGAAAGCAGTGAGGTCACCAACACATTGGCTCCGTTGTGGGCATGGGACAGTTTAGGTGGTGCGACTGTGCAAATCGCATTTGCAGTTATTACACTCCCACACGATTGCTATTTTTAAAACTTTATGCTTTGGTCCAACATTGAGTGACAGCACTGCACTTGGCAGTCGCAAAACGGGGGCTGGAGTTACTCTTTAATAATAATTTTCACACTCATACACATGCACACACTTGCAGCTTATTTATACTGAGCTGCTGAGATGGACGCTGACCATCCACTGTGAGTTGTTGCTGGGTCTGGGAGGCTCCTCCAGACCGACTCCACTGAGCTCCTCGAAGCTGAGGTTGAGGCTGAACGCAGCCGCGTCTTGCTGGATGACGCCTGAGCGTCTTTTGGGCTCTGCGTGGTGCGTGACGCTGCCCTGCTCGCTAGCAGCTCGAGATTCATCCAGAATCACAGCCTGGGCTTCTGCGTGCCTCTGCTCCATCACCTGAGTGAAGATATTGGAAGTGGTTGAACGAGGTTTGTTAAGTCACACATTGCAACACAAAAAATGGCAAAGTATTTGGTTGTGCACTGGTCTGCAACAACAAACTCGGATCAGTCAGCCATCTTGAACCAGATGTTTACTGGCTGCCTCCTGGCAGCTCCACAGTGGTTAGCCCACAGTGTCGTAAGACCACAGCACTTTCCTGCTACTCTTGCACGAGCTCTGGTCTGAATCTCCCCTAACACACAAGCAATCCAGGGCACTGGTTTGGTATTAAGAGCGGAGACAGACAGACATCTAGTGATTTCAGCCCTGACTTAATCAACTGGACTCCTGGCTGACTGACTGGTGCCATTCTCGTAATACGGATTGTAAAATGTGAAATCTGAACTTTCGGCCTAAATACAGGATGCAGAGTATGAAATGCTGCTTTGGCTGCTTTTGGAATAAACAAGAAATGACATGTACCAGTGAGAGGTAAATGCACGTTAGTTACAGATATAAACTGAGGAGGCATGGCTTTTCTTTTATTCCATAAATGGTCATAAATAAATGGTGTTCGTAAAAGTATATATCATAGATCAGATGCAAGAAGCATTAAATCCAAGTACGAGTCAGAAAATAGTCTCACCATGTTTCTAAAGAGCTGCCAGTCACCAAAGTTCATCTCCATCTCCTTCTTCAGGTCATCCAGGTTGCACTGCGACAACACTCGGCCATTAACGTTAGCCTGCAAAAGAAAATGAGAGGAACATATGGTGTGTTCGCTCATTATGCAAACCAACAATATAACCAATCAAAAAACGATCAATACGAAGAAGAAAAATATTACCCAGCACCTCTAAACATTCATGTTTTCCAATCAAATGATCAGGTTTATTAGCGACAAGAAGCATTGGATTTATGAGTTAACAGGCCCACCTTCTTGATGATGGCAGTGTACTGAGGCAGCATGGCGGTGTCGATCCCATCTATCTGCTTGACGAGCTCACAAACAGCACCTGTGTTCATAGTGCTGAGCAGCACGGCGGGCTGGATCTATACACGCGCGTGCACAAACACACACACACACACACACACACACACACACACACACACAC
>BJFM01000793.1:260158-343228 GCA_016586285.1 Arothron firmamentum | reverse complement strand
ACACACACACACACACACACACACACACACACACACACACACACACACACACACAGTTAAAATATAAACCTCTTGAGCGTGTGTCAGTGAGTAAAGACTACCAGAGCAAGGTAAACTGCTCAGCAGCATGCTTTTAAGCTCTGTATACATATAACCTACACATGTATAAGATGTTCAAAACAATTAAGAGTACAACTGACTCCCTTAATTTCTTTGAACAGTAGGTTATCATTATTAGGGGAGAACCAGAAACGATACCTGGCAAAGGCGACATGCAGCGTTGTTGTGAGAAACCCAGAGTTGTAGAACCACAATCCCACACAGTAACTCTCTCCATCAGTCACACAGTGTAAGTGTAAGAGTAAACAAACCTGCCAACCCATCTAAATAAGCCATTACATGCTCTTGTTCTTTTTCGTCTCTGTATATACCAGAGTGAAAAGTGTGCAGACATCACTTAAGAGAGGGAGTCTGCGAGTCTGAGTCGCCGCATGGAAAGTGTCGGCACCCAGCAGCCCCCTGGCCTGATGTGACTAATCCCAACAGGCTGCGGATGCTGCATGAGGACTCACGCGAGGCCGACATGCCACCTGGTGGTACAAGGGCCGCACAGACCATACTCTCGGCTGTGATTCAGCAACCATCCTCAGGAACCGGTCTTCCGCCTCCTGTTTTCACCCCATCGCTACGTTTCTCTCTCCCACTGCTTCATCCAATAGTGTCTCTCCCCGCTATTAGCACCATTAAGACCCAGCTTTAGTCTAAGCCCTGTGCTTTGTTTCAGCTTTCAGTGGAGACCAGCGCTGAGCTCACTGAGACTGCGAGTGCTTGTTAAACATTAAAATAAACAGCTCATGCGACAGAGCACACAAGGGTAGACGCCAGCTACCTGTAGTAGCAGCCAAGAGGATGGAGATTTGGCACTTGGGGACTGCGATGTAGTGAATTTACTCTTAAATGAAACTATGTTAGTGAGTTAACTGAGCTACTACAAGATGGGAAGTTTTTTCATGATAAGTCTAGTTATTCTAAAAGCATGCTTGGTGCTCATGTGAAAGTGTTAGAAGTGAAGTGCAAGAATTGACTAGTTGAGATCTGATTAAAATATTCACTAAAGGTGTACCTGCTTCAATTTGTAAGGCAGCGACTTTAAATGCTTGAAAAGGAGACAAGGAGAAGCAACAGACAAAACAGACAAAATGTCAGAGAACAATACAAACATTAGCACAGTTAAGCCAGGAGCAGTACCTGTGGGGAGGGAAGGATCACAGACAGACAAACACAGCGCATACTGAACTCATTATCAGGTCACGGACAGCAGAGAAGCAGACATTGTCTGTCTCCCAGGGCAGGACGGCTGCTTTACAGAACCTCCATGATGGATTGAGTCTTCTTCATAACAAGAACAAGACATCTCACACCACACCAAAAATACAGTACTAATTTAAGAACACCTCCAACAGGACGCCGCAATTCAGACTGCAACATTAAGAACGTGAGAGAAGGCATAGATGTCTGCATGTATTAGTGTGAACCTTCCCAGTGAGTGAGTGAGTGTGTGTGTGTGTGTGTGTGTGTGTGTGTATGATAAGACTATAATTACGGCTGGGCTGAGCTCAGGGCTGGGCAGAAGGATGGTGAAGAGGAAACAGAGCTCTGTGAGGGAGGAAGCGTCTCAGTAAGGAGATAAGCTCTACCAGACTTGAGCTCATTGTCTGTGTGTGTGTGTGTGTGTGTGTGTGTGTGTGTGTGTGTGTGTGTGTGTGTGTGTGTGTGTGTGTGTGTGTGTGTGTGTGTGTGTGTGTGTGTGTGTGTGTTAGCAGCCCCAACAGTTGCTCTGATGATAATCCCGACAGCCCGAGGAATCCATACCCACACTTATATCAGCTAAGCAATTACAGTGGGCTCAGCCTGTTACACATCTCAAAGACTTAGATGAGCGAGTGTGTGCACACATTCACAAATTTGCAGCAATACGCACACATATGAACGCTACACAAAGAGATCAAATGGAAACAAGGGAGGGATAAAATGGGCTAATATATACATAAAAGCCAAATGGAAATGTAGGCTTGGGAGTAGAGGATCCAAAAGTATAACGGAAGACATGAAGAATAAATAGTGTAATTTACACTAAGGTGGTGAGGGTTTAAAGTTGAAAGAAAATGAGGGAAGACTGAAGATTATGCAGACAGTTAAATGCAGACAGAAAAGAGAAATTATGTGGTAATCTATCTTTTAATCTCTCATGTAGATTTTCAAAAGGGTGCTTGCAGTATCCTGATAAGTGGCTTTGTGGAGCACAAATCATGAAAACGTCAAACTTCTGAGCCCCAGTGCTAATCACATGCAGTTAAAGATGCAGTTAAAGGCTTTATTTTAAACATCAGACAGCCTATGTCTGTGCTGTCAACTGGATGCTACAGTACTGGTGTCAAACATGTAGGCATGCATTTTAAATACGCAGCTCAGGAAACTACAGTTAATGATGCCTCATAAATGTAGCTGCACGTTACCGTGGCAGCTTCAGAGGGGGAGGAGGAGAGGACTTCTCTGGTATCCTCTGCAATAACACCCTGATATTGACACAAAGTGGGGGGTAAGGATTGCGCAATTGGACTTTAGAACAACATCTAGTCTTATTTTGGTCTCAAATCTCAAAAACCACCATCATCAGATGGCAGATGCTGCACAGAGTTAGGGAAAACAGCGTGGTGCTAAAATCAAAAGATGTTGTGATATGTTCACGTTGACAGAGTGTATCTAAACACCCTGATCTTATATGTCCTTGGGTTAATGTTCCTTTAATGTCACTTTTCAGCTACAACATTTGTAGCTGTAAGTGTCCTGTGAGGGACCTGGTATAACCAGCACTGTCTGTTACTTACAAGTCCACTGGTGCTGTCCTTAGGCTGACCGGATAGTTTAATGGAAGGGCGGGTAGATGAGGGGACATGGTGGGAGTAATGTCTTGGCTGGTGATACACATGTTGGGGAAAATAAGGCTAGGGAGGGTAAAAGAAGGGAAAATAAAATGAAAAACTTAGACGGGAGATCAGATACACAAACAAAACAAAACAAAAATGATTGGTTGTTGTATTCATGAGGGAATCTGGTTCGTCCCTTTACTGTCAGAGTGACACATGTCTACTTCCTGTCTCACCCGGTTGTAGAAGGGGTGCTGAGGGCCGGTCATACCACTGAAGTAAGAGCTATGCGGCTGAGGAGGCAGCGGTCTGGCGAAGGCAACTGTGGGAGAGCAGGCGACGGAGGCCTGGCCGTACATCGACTGGGGACGGGGTCCTGCGTCGTGCAGGGGCAACGTGGGATAGGTCACCCCTCCCAAGTTTATCTGTTCCCTCGCTGCACGCACGTCTAAGAGAGAAAGAAGAGTGCTTATCTGCGAGGTAGATGAGCCCATCTTGGCTATACCCTCTCAGATCCACCCACACCAACGATCTACTTTTATTTCTTCATATTTAGAGTTAAGATAAAATACATATCTAACAATCATCTTACATGAGCTATATTTGTTAAAAAAAAATAAGCAGATGTTACAATCACACTAATCATAACTGACATTTTGAAAACTACAGTGATTCTAAACAAGTAAACTTACTTATTCACTCTCATTATCAGGATTTTCAATAGATAACTTAACTAAATCTGGAGAAATGATGTTTCAGAGAAAGGAGGTCTGTGTGCAGGCTGGAAAGCAAGAAGCAGAAGGACAAGCAGGCACCAGAATGTCTCCTTGTTACACAAGTGGCTGCTGAATGACATGCTGAGCGCGACCCAATCCGGCCTGCAAACACAATGGGGGCCTTATGATGTGAGTCAGGCTCATGGGCGGGTATCACTGACGGAGCTGCACAGCGGCTGGCCACAGGACACTGGCATCCAAGTACCAGGAGTGGAAGGAGGGAAATGACTGGGTCTGATCAATGGTCACCATGGGGACACGAGGAGGTGAAAAGTCCCGCCCACACACACGCAAACAATGAAACACATGTTCTGTTGCTCCGTATACACCTACACACTTAAAGGACAAGAATCCTGCACTCAGAGTCGATGTCTGCGTGGTCAGTTGCACCCATGACTCAATGGAACAGATTTTGTGTGTGTTGTGTGTGACTTTGTGTGTGTGGTTTTTTTTGTGGGCTTATAATTCAGTGATGCAGCAGCTTCACACTAGGCGTCATTGACACTCCAGTTTAGGATGAATGGACACTGACGCACGGTCAAACACAGCTCCACTTACTTAGGGGAAAATAAAAATGCATTATTACCTCACTGAACGGCGCTGAAGGCAGTAACAAGGAGTGAAAATATTGCCTTGATAGCACAGTGCTGCAGCAGGAGACTGCTTGTTATTTGTTCATTTGTAAATGAGAAACAAGCTGTGGATTTTTAAGTTCCACACAATGGGCGATGTTAGAGAAGACCCTGCTGCTACATTATGAATAATAATGCTGCCAAATGAGCTGGGAGTGAATGTGAACACGTCACATTTGCAAACAGCCATGTAACACAAGTTAAAATAGGCCAATATGGCCATCCAGTCACATCATTTGGAGGAATGTTAATCCCTGCTGCACAGCTCAAGAATGTTCTGAACACTATTGTGGGCTCACTGGAGCGATTCTCTTACGCTGCAATGATCCTTCACTTCACTGGAATATTCATCATTTTCCTTTGATTTTGCTTTGATTTGCTCATCTGGCTGTAGAAAGGTGTGCTAATGAACCTGCTATGATCTCCCTGAGTTTGGGGTCCAGGTTGACAGTGCATGGCAGAAACATCTCCACATCTCTGGCGGTGAGGACAGGCATCCTGGAGGAAAGGAAGACCTCAAAACTGCGGATGTCTCCGTCAATCTCCAGCAGCGGCTCCACATCCTTGGTCATCGGAATATTCTTGGAGATTCTTAAGAAGAAACGGAAATAGAAATATAACAATACTGAATTATTATACTATGACTTCATTAATTATATACTCAAAGTCGTGGCTTAAATATATCAACGTGGCAGCTTGCTCTAAGCTCTGACTACTAGAGTCACAGCAGAAAACATAAACCATTGCATTCTGATGAAAAAGGAACAGAGGAAATAGCAAGCAGCACTGTTAAGATGTAAGAGATATGCAACGGCCATCATCATCATGAGAGCAGAGAGATAACAGGATTTAGAAAAGGCAAGATAGTGAAAGGGGGGATGTTTGAGGAGAGATAGAGTGAGGGATGTTATCTTCTCTGAGCAGAGGAGGAAACCTGAGAAGATGACAATCATGGTAATTTAGCAAGCTGCAAACGGAAGCGCGTCATGATGCGCTACTACTGCTACAAAGAAGTCTGTTATCGCAAACCCCAAATAAACTCCATATTTAGAAAAGTAGCTCTGCACTGTGTTACACAGGTTTGTATAGTAAACTCTAAACCCTGTACAGCAAAACAGCACAGTTCAATTTAACAAAAAAGTCCTAATGTTATCAGTCCGTGTGAAATGCTAAATATTGAGCATCATCGTTTTAAATTGGAATATCAAATTTCAGCCGCACATGATCAAAATAAATGCCAGTGTAATTAAGGACAAAGTAGCATGTGGCTGTGGCAACCAAAAAAGTAAACAGCAACATCCCAGAGCAATCTCATTAAGCCCATCATGCAGCTCTGAAAAATATGAAACTCTGACTGACTTATGACACCGGCTATTCATCACTATAATGTGCTGCTCTTATCAGATGAGTGGGTAAACTTCAGCAGGGAGCAGGCTTCCCCCCCTCACTTTTCCATCGCAATATGTCACCCAAACCCGTCATCGTTTGCTTAGAGGCTAATTTTCCGGGTTAAGCAGTTCCAGTTCAGCCCATGTTCCCATGTATCGAGCAGTGCGTCTGAGATGACTGGTGAACTGGGTTTGTTGCACTCTGATCTGTTTTTGAGAGCAAGCACAGGCTGGCCTTTCTATAACTTGCGAGATGATTAACATGATTGCTACAGCATGATAGCTGATGTAGGTCATGAAGGTCAGCACCTGACAAAACCACTGACTAACCTAAAGCAAACTGGAGGATGTATCTTCATCAGGCCAGTTGAAGTGAGGTCTAGTCTTCACTCAAGGATATTTATACCGGATATACGGTTGTAATGGCCACATCTGCGGCTACAAATAATCCGCAACCTTGTGGGTATATCTCTAAAGTAAATCTAACCTTTGCCAAGACATACAGGGGAGGAGGTGTCCTTTAGGTAAATTCTGATACGTCCAAAGATACTGACCTCAGTATACTCTGATATTTTACCACAGCTCTAAAAGAACTATAAGGAAGTGAAATTTAAAGTTCGGAGACCAAATACACAGGATATGACTGTATCTCGGTTCCATTTCTTCCTAATACAGCACTTCCACACAGCAGACCAGCCCAGGTGAGCCATCCAAATGTCAGTGTCCCAACCCGGCTGTGGCACAGACACACGCAGTCTTTAAAGAGAGGGAACAGGCTGTGACTAGAGATGACACTGAGCCACAGCTGGGCTGCAGTGGACAAAGCCCTCTCAGTGTTCCTTCCATTAGAACCTTTAACAAGACCCCAAAGGTCAAGGAAGCTCCATGCTGGCACGCGGATGAACTCTGCTCATGTGACCCCTTGCTGTGGAGGATAAGTAAGACCTCTGAAGGCACAGATGTTACCTGCATGCACCCATACACACAAACCCGAGCACAGTGAACAACAATAGTGTGGACGCCAAAAAAAGAAGAAGAAGAAAAAAACGCATCAATAAAAAAAGTTAACACCACCACAGGCACCTGGACAGTGTGGATGGAGAAACTCAAAATCCCAGACGAAGGCTGGCGTGTGTTTGTACTCGTGTGCAGCTAAAACTACAGCGTGTGGGGGTGTTTCACTGTTTTTCCCATGAACTACATTAACCCATATGCAGACTGAGAGAAGCCTGTACTTTTCCCCCATTGCCAGCTGACTTACTGCTGTTTATTTGTGGGCCTGTAGACACAGACCAACAGGAGCCACTGACTCACACACACACTCACACACACTCACACACACACACTCACACACACACACACACACACACACACACAAAGAGCACTTCCTCTTACAAAACACGCTCTGTGACATTTTACAGAATCTCACTTTTTGGTTGTTGTTTCTTTTTAAGTACTTAAAATAAAAGCAATGACATAAATAGACACGGTTTTATCTAAATACTGTAGCTGCAAAACAGGAATCCAGTCTTTTTGCTTGGACTTCACACACTGACATGTTATGACCTGGGCTGCACCAGAAACACACGGTAGCAAAAACAGCTGCGTCTTCCAAACACGACCATGATATGCTGTGAAGAAATCAAGGTCATCTATCGCCGATTTACACTGAGACAGACGGAAAGGGTAAAAAAAAAAAAAAAAAAGCAAGTCGAGGGTCCAGTTCCAGCTGGTTGTGCAGACGTGTCTGCAGGAGCGGCACAAAGTCGAGCTCCCAATTCAACACTGAGAATTGTTTAAGAGCACATGTGTCTGAATGACTTATACGGAGAATGATGGAATCCCTAAAAGGACTGTAGAGGAACAATTACTGTTGGGCAGAAGACCTGACATTGGGTAAACCCTTAGAGCAAGTGGTGTGAGAGAACAGAGGTACCCATTAAATGACAACTGCAGTTTAACTACTTCAGATGGCTTCCTCTGAAGTTAGCTAATGATGAGTTGTTGGCCTTGGCACTAAGCAATCCACACAAATCACTTCAAACTTCGTCATCTTCACAGGAACCAGACAAAATGAACAAAGATGATCCAATCAGCAATCAGTTGCCAAACGACAAGATGGGTGCTTTGAGGTTGGAGTGCTGACGGAAAACCAGGGTGCTGCTTTCAAGAGGAGCGAGGACAAGTGAGATAAAGCCGTTGCGGCACAATGGCTCCATTTACAGGACCCAGCTTATAGCAGCGGTGGTACAGGCGCTTAGACTCAACCACTTTCTGTGTGGTGCAGCCATTAGGAGCTTTCTGAGCTTATCCAAATGCTAATAGGTCCCAAAGCTGCCTGGAGCCGAGCCTTTCTTCTCCTCTCAACCACCCGCACACTGCAAGTGATGGAAATGACCAGAATTCTGCTCTCTATCATTTCTGTTTGCCATTTGGGCACTAAGTACAGATGTGCCACTTGACTTTGCTGTACAGCCTTCCGCCGCGCTCGCAGATGATGGACGCACGCGGTCTCCAAAGGAGGAATCAAGGTGCCAAACATTTCCATAAAGGGACCCAAATACAGAGTGAGATGTCTGCAGGACAGACCAATCCTTCTGCACGCGGTGTTTGAAAAGTTAAAGGGTTTTAATGCGCGGCACTGTGTGACCAGTACAACAAGCAGACTAAGATCAAGCACATTCCTCTTCTGGTCAGCGTCATGTCAGAGCTGCTGGCACGCCGTCTGAGGATGAACCCGGTGAGGCCCTGTCTGGGAGAGCAGCACACAGCTTAGAGGAGTGGTGTATGTGCACTGTAGCATCATTACAGTGATACCCACTAAAGCCTTCACCACCACAAAGGCAAAGAAAAACTAAAATATGTTTTTTATTTCAGATGAAATATTATTTTCTGCTTAAAATCCAGACGTATTTCCTTGATTTGACTCAAATCCATGATATCATGTGGACACTGTGTGCCTGCGCTTCTCTCTGCCTTGCCGGCTCCAATCGTTTGGCTGTGCCAACTGACAATTGTGGCAGTGTCTGTTTTTCACATGCATCCACAGCCGATTCTATTCCAATAATTAAAATTCTCTTGCACTAAACTGGACCCGTGTATCCCAAATCAAACCACAGAGACAAGCGGGCTAATGCATAACACATGATGCTGATAAAAACTGAGCTGTTTTGGAGGGAACTGTCTCCATTTGAGACAGGCCTAGAACTTTCAGTGGTTCCCCGAAATGCTGATTAAACTCATGTGGAGAACTGAAATGGAGTCTCATCGTTCCAGACCCCAAAACCTTAACTGAACTCTACAAGGTTTCAGCATTCGTCCCACACACAATTTCAACGTGATGATGACGGCATATTCCAATCATGTGAACATAACAAAAGGTTAGCAATATTGCTTTTCTTCTCTAAAAGTCTCCACAGTTTTAGTAGCATCTTAGTCCAATGGCTCTACTTTTTAGTCTTAATAGGAACAATAAGCTCAGCATGAACAAATGACTCAACCCTAAACCCAAAAGATGGTGGGGAGGGGGTTTATAGATGTGCCAGACCACACGTGCATTTTCACTATCAAAAAAGTGATCCAGCCCATGGAAAACGTGTCAGGCGGCAACAAGTCCTCAATTTACTTTGGGTGACGTAACAGTCGATCCTCAATGGCTAGCCACATGTGAAAACGCGCACAATGCCTTCGATCTGCCTTCTCCCTGGGTTTCTACAGCCGTACACACCGTGAAGAGTGTGACCTCCTTATTTTTGGGTCTGGAATGTTAAGGTCACGCCAGTGCTAGATGTGTGGTAGCGTAACGATCAAATGTGCCCCTGGCTCCTGCTTTAGCCGAGTGACAAATCTCGTTGCCCAATTAAAGATCACTGCCAAACAATTCTGTGCTGCCAGTGCAGCAATTTAGAATAAACCCTCTAACCTTTGAACATTTTCAGCAGCACAGAGACACCTCAGAGTAATCAGGAGCAACGTTTCTTGTGGCAGCACTGATCTGAGGTTCCTGCAGAGGTCTGCCTCTCGGCCGTGCGCTTCCTCCCCTCCCTCTGAGCATCACACTGAAAGGTTAATCCAACTCTGTTGTCACTGATGGATGAATCCATGACTAAAATGTGGGGGACCATTCAGAGGTGCTGCTCAAGGTTGCACCGCAATGGAAATGAATTGAACTTGTGCCCTGAACAGAAGGGAACAGTGCGTTTCTTTTGATACTGACCAGTTACACCTAATCCCTCTCACTGGGCTTACACACACACAAAGAGAGAGCTTTACAGATTTTCCAGCAAAGAATGTTGTATAATGGTGCTCATATCCTCACGTTGCTCCCTGACACAGTCTTGAATTTTTTTTTTTTTGAATTTTCTGTCCAGTTTACTTTCACTGATGGCTGCCTCACTTTTATCCACGTCCCCTGAAAGGTATCTACTTAACTCACCTTCACTCTACATGCTTTTACTGACTGCACACAGAAAACATTTAACCTCAGGACAGCTCCTATTTTAAGTAACCGTCGCAGACTCTTGATATGATTAAAACATCTCTAACGTTCGCACAACCAGCAACGTGATACAGCACTGAAGTAGCATAACGCTAGCAGAATGATTTATAGATTTGAACGCATTATATTCCTGTTATGAGGAAACAGAAATCCATCACTGGGTTCGGTGACACAACTTTTGCACAACAGCACGATGAAGCTTGATTTTATGACGGTGGTCGGCAAGTGTCTCTGGGCCTCTTACAAACAGACAATTCAATCAATAAGATAAACACTTTTACTAGGTCTTCGACTGTGCGCCATGAGAAAAGAATGAATACGGAAACAAAGAGTGCCCCCAGCAGGGAGGCAGGAGAAAACCATATTCAAACATTTGCCTGTATGAGGGTGGCTGACGGTGCGATGAATGCAGCAGGAAATCACAGGAACAACAGGCCACACAGCTAAGAATAAAGTCTTTTCATTTGAGAAAAGCGATGGTTCAGAAGTATTCATCTCAAAAACAGAATGGGATTTTGCCTTTCTCTGTAGCATGACATTTAAAAGCTTATTAAAGAATTCCACATAAAGGGAATCACCCGCATGAGGTTTGGAACTGCACTGCACTTTTATCCCGACACATAATTGCAACCAAATTACAATAATTGTGCCAATTAAAGTAATCCTGAAAGAGAGAAGAGAGAGAGATCATCTTAATGTTTCGCTGCTTTGGATAAGAGTCTCTCTAATTAGTGCTGAATTGCCAGGCTACATATTCATTCAGAGCACAATCAGATAGGAAAAAAAAAAAAGTTTTGAAGTGTCCGGGAAGTGCCTGGCTCTCGACTCATCTCTCACAGGGGGATTGTTTGGTGGATAAATGGAGGGTTGGGCCAACACACAGACTGAACTCTGAAGGAGAGGAAAAGCTGTTTCTTAGTATTCTCATGCATAAAAGTCAAGACACCGGTGCATCACATCTAGATTGATTTTACCCACAAACATTGGAAAACCGTGTTGAATTCAGCACAGTAACAAACGCTGTCACTTTACCTGAACAAATTCTCTGTTCTGCTTCCACAACTCTGTAAACAAGTGTGAGTCTGTGTGCACATATGTGTTTGCTGAATGCTGCCTGCATCTCCAGGCCTGATTAATTAGACTGATTCTCAGAGGAGTTGGGGTGACATATGTTCTTCCTCTGGCGTGAGAGCAAGGTGTGTGTGTTTGTGTTACATTTTCACCATGCACACCGGTTCTATGTGTGACCTGAAGTGTGCACACCTCTTGTGAGACTAATGTTTGTATTTTAGCTTGATTTACTCCCAACTTGCACCTACTTCGCCACGTCTTTGTGTTGGTGTGTGCAGAAACGCATGGCAAGCAATCATTGGTGTGCATTTATGTGTGGGTGTGGAGAATCAGGTGGAAGTGCCAGAAACCCACTCCTGAGTGCGGCAGGGGCATCCTGGCACAGGCAGGGCACCAGATGTCAGAACCTGCTCAGCGGACCAGTGACACTTTTTTTAATCTCAAGCTGAAAACAGGATCTTGGCGTCCAGGAATAAACTCTCTGAAGGAGGAAAACCAACACCAAACACCAACTGGTCCCAAATATATCAAACAAATGAATAAATAATAAAGAGAGATGATCAAAAGAGACTAGAAAAATGTATCAGAGGTTGTAAGAAGAGCTTTTTTGTCAAAGAGGAGAGCCTTGAGCAACATCCAGAGTGTCTTTGTCTCTTCAAGAGCTTCCACCACACCAGAAAGTGTAACAACTTCGAGGAACACTGAGTAAATAAAATCATACAAAAGCGCATTAAGAGCCATTGAGGGAAAGGGATGAGTTGTTTTAGAACACTGACTGTGAAGTGTGAGCTAGGTTAGCTGTAGTCATTAAGCCTGTAACAGCATCTCGAACAAAGACCAAATGACTCCCGAGAAGATGTAGAGAGGGAGAAAATGATAATGATCAAAATGACAGTCACAAGGGCTGCGGGCCGCTAATTTAATTTGCTGGTGATACAAACAAAACACTGATTTAGGTTTGTCAATCTTAACGCAAAAAATACGAGACTAAGTCCAAAAAATCAGTGTGTTCCTGTTCACCAGCTCAATGCTAAGGTCTTAACTACCTCACCTCACACAGAGCAACATTTCAGCTGTTTAAGTTTGAGATTTCAGGAAATTTCTCCTTCAAACAGTGCCATCTTTGTTACACAGACCTCCCCCTGACACCATATTAGTAGAGGCTGCCCAGTCTTGTTAATGATGGAGATTGTTCAGGTTATTAACATACATTCTCCATCAGATTAGGAGGAGCTGTACTGGCTAACTCCTGCTACAGGAATTAGCCATATGTATTTAGCTCGGTGATGTGTCAAACAATGACATTTAATGCTTCAGCATTACCAGACGGGTTACTAAAAACCGCTATTTGTCCATTTTTGAGAGTGTTCTTGTGAAAGCTAAGTAGGAGAGTGGGAATGTATCTATTTTTCTCGCTTTCTAGAATATTAGGCATACAGCAAAGAAAATATTAATTTGTATTACACTCATGGGTTTTTAGTTACTCAATTTGCTGACTCAGTAGGACACAAATGAAAATGCCAGTCAAGGCCGTCACGTTAAGGAAGCAATTGTTGCAAATTATTTTTCTAAACCTGGATTTATAGCTGATCGTCTGCTGTGTGCTGTGGCCTACTTATATGCAGCAAGCCTTGGAAAAAGCAGAGGAAGCCCAGTCGCATTATGACTGAGATGTAGGGTGACAGTTGACCTATAAGGGGCTGACTAACCCCCGCATTCACTTCACCACTAATATAGTCACTTAGTAATGCTCAGGGGATGTGCAGCTCTTTAAAAACGGTGAATTACAACAGTGCATGTATGTTTATGTTTGCTTGAAAATTGGCCTTAATTTAAAAGAGACAGAATTTAAGATGCAGCATATAATGTGCGTGCACATCTATACACACTGCTAAAAATGAAAAGAACATGAGTATCTGTCTGTTTTGAAACCAGTCAGGTGGATGAAGAGGGACTGGGTTTCTGAGAGGCGAGCTCCAGGAGACCACAGAAGGCTGCATCGCAAACAACACAAAGAATGAAAATAGCAGAAACAGAACGAGATGCACAAACAGCCTGAGTCTTATCAGGGGAAGATTGGTGCGAGAGATAAGGCCCCTAGGCAAGGCACTGTGTTTAGCCTGTTTGAGGCTTCCTGTCATCATCATTAAGGACGTTTCTCCGATGGCCACTGCAGAACAGAGCAGCCATTTGGAAAGATAGCCAATGAGAATGAAGACAAAGAAAGGAGACAGAACCGCTCTTATGAATGTTCACATGCATTGCTAAAGGCAGTATTACTTAAGCATTTTAGTGTATAGTTATTTAATTTCTATATTGTCATGGTATGGATATTTTCTTGGCACTCTGAATAAAGATATACAGTACTAGCCTTGTGTTGAACAGTATTCTCATTCAGTAGTGTGGAATTTGAAATATTATATGATATTTGATTGCCATACAGTGTTAACCTAGTCTAATGAGACAGTGCTTTGATTTGACCATGGGGGATGAAGGCTCGTCTGCTGAATCTAGCTGGCTGACAGGCTGACAATAACAGTGTATGACAATTCACTGCCGCGGGAGTTGTATGCACTAGTGTATTGTGACAGAGTGCAACCTTTAAAGGCCAGTGACTGATATACAACAGCACCCGCACCCAGAGACTCAGTCTTTGTCGGTTCTCTTGCTCTTGTCTCTGGTGAGCATGTCTAAAAACATCTATGTTCACAGACACACAATGACATGAGCAGTCATGTTGTTTACACAGGCGGATACATGAGACTTTCCTTTTCCTGCTCAGGCAAACACAGTTTATGTTCAGGTATTTTTCTTTGAGTTTCAGCTTTTTGCGTTTTCATGAACCAGAGCCTATGGTTTAATCTTCTAGATTGTCCATGACTGAAATACTTCAGACATTGCTGAGCACTAATATGGTCCACGATTTAAAAACAAACAAATCTTCTACTGCCACCTGCTGGTCAAAGTTATGTGCGGATTTTGTCTCATTTTTAAAGCCATTTTGTTATTCTTCAGGAATTCACAGCACAGAAATAAATCAGTGTTGAAAGCTGACTGCTGATGTTGAACTTCACTCATCTAATTTCTAATTTATCATGTATTTAATAGGCAACCTCAGACTGTTAATGAAATGCTTTAAGATAAAATGAAAGAAATAAAACGTGATAATTAACTCGAAGAAGATTCAAGCTGAACTATAAAATGGCAGATATAATTAAGGACAACAGGACTGGG
Source organism: Arothron firmamentum (assembly GCA_016586285.1). NCBI lineage: Eukaryota > Metazoa > Chordata > Actinopteri > Tetraodontiformes > Tetraodontidae > Arothron > Arothron firmamentum. The sequence continues at coordinate 328,702 of BJFM01000793.1, read as the reverse complement.
CCTGTGTGTACCTTTCATAGAGGGTTTTGAGAGTGACCTGGTCGGACACTCCGTCTGTTTCTTCCAGAAACAAGATGATCCATGACGTTCGGTACGGCCACTCTTCTGTCAAGTGGATCCATGATGCCAGCCGGTCCCAGTTGAAAATTATATGATTGGCCCGCAAGAGACGCCCTGTCACATGCAAAGACGAAGAATTAACGGCCTGTTTAATCTGACTCCAAGTCTGCCCTGTTCCTATGGTATAAACAGAGCCCACAGTTAATTTCTTACCTGTGATAGAAACAATGTTGAGAAGCCTCCTCATGGTCTGCGGGCTGATGTCACTAAACCAGTCTTCACTCACCAGCAGCTTGGTGAGGTCAAAGGACATCTGCCTGGTGATGGTCCTTTGCATCTGCCGGCGCCGGTAAGTGTCCTTAACAGAGTATAACGACATCACATCATCTCAGGGTTGGTTGTTTCCATTAGCTGTATTTTTGATTACTCAGAAAGTCAATTAATTTATTTGCTGTTTATATTCCAAATTAGCCAATAATTTATTAAATGACACGACTCAGGTCAGTGAAAAAAACATTTTTCTGGGCACAGAAATTGATTTCTTTTGGAATAACTATGATTCATTATTAAGTAACCTAGTTTTAGCATGTGACTGCTTAATACAGTTAGACATGGCCCAAAACCATTTCCAGCCTACCCGCACTAACTTTGAATTGAAACCAATTTAAATGAAAGATTTCTTTCAGTGTTGCCCTAACAACAAATGCAGCTTCTCTTCCTGTCTGCAGAGTCTATGTTTTCGTGAGGAAAACACATTAAATCACTGCAAACTCAAAAACAAAGAACCTCTGTCCTGAAGATGAATGCTTATGACCCACAGACAAGCTACTGACATGGATGTGCCCAGCTGGAGAAGATCTGTGACAGCAGACAGCTGCCGTGGTCAGGAGCCAAGGTGAGGCTTTTGCTTGACTTTCAAGTTGTAATGCTGGTCTCATGACCGCTTCCTCATTTTCAGCTGGCTTTATTGTGGATTTTCTAGAATTATTGGTTAATTTCCTTCCAATGCTCTCTTTGATGAACGGTTGTTCCTCCATCACGATACTTCCTTACAGCGTAGAAGTATCGTGATGCCCTTACTGCTAGGACCACGACACAAGGCCCACAATAAAAAAAAAAATTGACACCTATTGGTAAATCACGTTTAAAACAAAGGAGGAGATTAGAAGGAAAGAGGGTAGTGACAGGGTCTTGTGGGGGGCAGGAAGACATCAGCAGCAGCAGCAGCAGCAGTCACTTAGCCTCCTGCCAGCAGACCTGGTGCCAGCATTTTGTCAGAGGGACCCACCGCAGTTAGGCCCCGTCATTAGGCCATGGCGACACAACAGGAAGAGTAAACAGTCATTACATCAATTAGACCAGGAACCTTGGCCGCACACTCAGTTCTCCTCTCCTCGGTTTACTCTCCTGTCGTCTGCACTTCCTGCCAAAATCACACCTGTGGGGACGTCCCCCCAAAATGCAGCAACCAGCAGGAAGAGTTATGGCAAAGAGTCGGGGTCAGAGGCCACTCCTGTGGTGCTCTAACTCCCCCAGTACAGACAACAAGCTAGCTAGAAAAAACAATTACCCTTCGATTGAGTGCATTCCTGCTGCCAAACTTGGACTGGTCTTGACCCAGACTGGTCAGAGACATTTTCCTTTCAATGTCTTCATGCCATCCTTAGGAGACAGAGAATGTAATGAGATCAAAAATTAAACCAAATGTCATTTTTATCTTTCATACATGAGCACATAACATTTTACGTTTACACTCAAAGTTCCTCACCCTCAGAAGGCAAAGGTTCTCCATTAGTGGGCGTCACCATGCAGAGCTTTTTGGCTGTGCTCAGACCTCGGCTGTTGAGGAACACTGGCAGGTGAACGATGTTCCTCATGTAGTCGTGCCCGTTGATGTTGGAGTCTCTCAGGACACTGTTCAGGTTCTGGTTGATTGCTTTGATGATAATATGGGGGTCGCTGGCAAAGACGGAGATAAAAGGGCCTTTGGAGAAGAGAACCCTCACCTACAGTGAGAAGGGAGCCATGAATAATATAAAAGACATTTTCTGATTGCATTTTTATCCAGTAACCAGTTACCAGTCCACCACTTTTATACCAAAAGGCATCATTTACAATCGGAATTTAACATTTTCATTACACCCGCAGGCAACAGTCAACTGTAAAGCATAAACTTAACGATTCCCATGAGAACACTCTGCTGCACATGATGATAGGATTTTCCACTTGCCATCCAAGCATATCGTCAAAAAGTCACAGGACACTGATTTGTGCAACATAGTTAATTAACCCTTGATCAGCACCCTCGGAAGGATGAACCTCTGCCTTGTCACATGATGTCAGCACGGAAATGTACTCAGTGTGAGCAGGAGAGTTTGGTCACTGTGTTTGTGACAGCTGTGTTTTTTAGGGCTTAAAATGGTTTCAGTGTGTTTGCAGCAATGAGGAGACTCCATTACCAACATCGGTGTGCTGTTACAGAAGCCAGGCGGGTCATACTAAAGATAGATGTGAGCTGACACAGCTGGAAGGACTGAGGTTGACGCAAAGCAATGAAGGTGTGTTGACTCTGTGTCCACCGGCCAAAGAGCCATTCACAAGTAAAGCAAGTAAAGGCCCACATGGTACCGCCCCAAAACACTTGAGTGCAGATGCTAGAAAAATAAAATCTTCATTTTATCTGCTAAGCAGGTAGAGGCAGCTGCACTCATCATTTCTGTGTCAACACTCCAGAGTCTCAGGCAAACGCACCGTGTCCAACATCTGTAAGACTTTGTCCTGCTCGCAGGCATCCAGTCCATCAATGATAATGGCCATGCGGGTCTGGTTCTGTGTGAAGCCGTCGATAGTTTTGGCCATTTTTGATATTAATTCAACTTCATGCTTCAGAACCTGGTGACGGAGGAAAAAAATGATATAACACGGGCACAGGACTGACTGTGGACCAGTGACTAGATCTAGTGTGGAAAGAAAACATTGTGAGAACATTTTGGCATTGAAAGAGAGTGCTGAAGAATATCACCATCTCAACATTAGAAGAAGAACAGCTAACCTTCATGAATCCTTCACTCTTTAGTCTGTGCAGGTTATTGGCAGCGCTGTGCAGCCGTTTCCTCTGAGAGTTGAAGACAGAGTCCGCCACCTGCCACCAGGTCCTGCAGTTCAGCAGCAGAGCCAGGCCCACCACGCTGGCCATGGCTATCAGCACCGCATTGACGGTCAGGTTCTCAGGATCCACCTGTGAAAGCATTCAACCCGAGGCTGCAAAATCAACCACACGTGTACTGTTATTGTTTTTAAACTGAACATCTGTGACAGACTACTCTGACCTTAAAGATGGCCAACAAAGCCAAGCCGGTGATCAGGCATCCCAGCGTCAAAGCAAACAGAATGAAGGATGGAACACAGCATGTTTTCTTCCACTTCTTGCCTAAGAAGTCAAGGTTTTAAAATTGAGGCACTTCTCTTTTTTTAATTTGTCAGCCAACACCTTATTAAATCACCATAAAAATCACGACATGGCAGAGCCAGCGTCAGTGGTCCTACCTTGGACCTCGTCATTTTTGAAAACTCTGAAGAGCCTGGCAGCCATAAAGCCAAATTCTCTTTCACAGGCATCTGAAAGCGTAGCAATCATTTCAGCCATGGAGGTCTCCCCTCCAACACTGGACAGACGATTATAATCCGTGAAGAGGAACCTGTCCGGCACACAAAGACGAATCATCCACTGAGTCACCCAGAAACTTTACAGTTAAGACTAGGTAGCCGCTTAATAACGTATGCATCTGTGTATCAATGTCACCTGACAGGAAGTGCACGTGTGGTCTGCTCCGGAAGTTCCGGTGGGTTGACAAACATCAGTTTGAGCAGGAGCTCCAGGTAACCGATCTGACGAGCCAGGCGGGTGCTGATGACCCACGCCCAGTTCCAGCTCTCTCTTTCACGCCGACTTCCAAAGTACACCAACACTAAAGACATGAGTTTTTAAAATTTCAATTATTTTTGTGAAATAATTTCTTAATAGCCAATTCTGAACAATGATCACACTCTAAGCTTCGTCACAGAATCCAACAAGTAAATGTGTCTCACCAAAGAAGATGTAGAGAAGGCCCAGGAGGCTGAGGGATACGGCAATGGCCAGTTTGTGATCCACGGTGAAGCCCAGAACCAAGGACACTGAGCCACATACAAGCAGGGTGAGAAAGACCACTAGCCAAGAGAACTGGAACAACGGCTCAATCTGCTGGCCAGCAAATGTCTTCATCTCATCTGTGGGAAAAGAGGATCACAAATATAAACATTTATCTTCACTCGTTTCAAATTTTTTGAAATAGTTACTGACCTTCGAGTTTCTTGAGAAGGAAAGACTTTCCGCTGCCCCACTGAGCATATAACCCAACACAGATGGGTGGCTGCATGGTGGGCTCGCTCAGGATATCTGCTAGCGCGCTGCTGTACAGGTCATAACCCAACATATCTCCATCTGACTCAGAGGGGGAGAGGTGCTCTGGTGGAGATGGAAAGAGAGAAAGAAAGAAATAAACAAAGACCTTGTAAACAATCATCGGAAACTTAAATTCCTCATGAATTAAATACAATATGGCAGTCTTACTGGCTCCAAATATCTGAGTAAGGATGCTTTTTTGATGAGTGCAGTCGATATTATAGGGTGTCTCTCCAGCTTTGTTGGGGCGGTAAAGAAGGCGGCCATCTTTAGGGTTCCTCAGCAGCAATTCAGCCAACTTTCGGCTTCGTCCTCGGATGGCAATGTGGAGTGCCGTGTCTCCCTTCTGTGACAGAAGGAGGAAGAAAATAAATGTCCATATTCCTTCACCACTTATATAACTTCATAACTATCACCATTATAACTCTGAGTAGTACCTTGTCCACTGCAGACACCTTGGCTCCTTTATCCAACAGCAGTTCAACTATTTCTATGTTCCTCATTTTTGTTGCTTTGATGAGTGGAGTCTCTCCATCCTTAAAAAGACAAATAGACTTTTTGATGTTTGCCATTATTCAGGTAATATTAACAAAAAGAGAAATATATTTAAACTTCTTTGCCATTTAGACATGACATTATGCAGAGACATGATTTTGAAAATATGCAAGAAGGAGAAATATAAAAATATATACTATGTGAAAAAAAAGAAATATTACATTGTACTCATAAAAGTAGTGGTGCTGTACCTTAGTGCAGCTCTCGGTGTCAGGGTTACACTGAAGGATGTCTCTCACCATGGTAACGTTACCTTTCTCCACAGCCCAGTAGAGGGCAGTCTTTCCATCCTGATGTAAAAAGATACAGTTTCACACATATGAAGAAAATAAACCATCGATAATTTTAAAAAGGCACGAATAAAGTGCTGTGCTGAGAAGGTATTTTTTAATTTGTATCTGCAGTAGCCTAGAGCCTGTAGTTGTTTTTCTTAATACAATCCATGTAGAAAAGTTCACTTTACCAAGAAAACAACTGAGGGAGGACATAAGAAGGCTTCCTCCTTTTGTTTAATCCTCACTAAGCAAGCAGTAATGATAACACGGGGGCTCCTACCTGACCCCTGATATCAATATCAGCATATTTGTTCAGCAGAGCCCGGACTATCTCCACATGACCTCCTCTCACTGCTCCGATCAGCATTGTTTCCCCACTCTGAAAGCATGAGAAAAACAACACACCAGGAAAACAGAATGAAACTTGACCTGTATTTAACTCAAGCTCTGTTTTGCAACACTTCTGCCTTTCCAAACAGAAAACCTGCTCTACACCGCCAAGCTGGCCTCACCCTGTCAGGAATATTGACATAACTGCCGGCGTCAAGAAGGTCCTGCACAATCTCAACGTGACCCTCCTTGGCTGCGATAGCCAGAGCCGTGTTCCCATCTTTGTCCGTCATGTTGACATTAGGGTTCCTCTTTAAAAGCTCCTTTACGACATCTGTGTAGCCGCCTTTCACTGCCACAATCAGAGCGGTCATCGAGTTCTGGAAAGTGGCAGAAGCAAAAAGTTACAACGTATCAGACTGGGTTTTGACACCAGTGGTCAGGGGAGGCATGACAGCTCAATGGCAATTTGCTGATTTGAGGACAATTACTCACATATCATTCCAGGCACTGGAGACACTTAATTACTTATAAATGAACAGCTCTGCACCAGCTGCTACACACAGACATCTCATTATCGATGCGCTGTATCAAACTATCACATCAGTCATTTTGTCAGGAAAGCTACGTGACTCAACCAGCGCAAATGCACAACACAGACGTCATCAATTATTTAACACTGCTGCTTTCTGAGCAGATTTTACGGATAATGCACGTTAAAAGGGCATATCTGTGTTCAAATTTATACTGCATCTATTTAACTGCAACAAAAAGTGAAAAAGACGCAAAGCCACGTAGCAGGAGAGGGACTTCCTCTCGAGCACAGCCTTCTATGGTTTGCTTACAGCTCCTTCTTGATCCACATCTGCTCCGTTGGACAGGAGGTGCATCACACTCTCATAGTGGCCTTTCCTGGCAGCCCAGATCAATGGAGTGGTGCCATACTGGGGAAAAACAAGACAAACATGACTGGTGAGAAAGGGACTAAATAATCGCAAAGGTAGGACAATAAATAAAGAACGTTGCTCCACAGTCAGTGTAGCTCAACAAGACTATGAACAACATCCTTCCTGACTTCGTTACCTTGTCTGAGCAGTTGACCTTTGCTCCGTGCAGCAGCAGAAGCTGGACAATTTCAGCATGGCCTCGCCCTGCCGCCCAGATTATGGGGTACACGCTGTACTGTTGGGGCATAAGCAAGGGATCAGTGTTACATGTGTTTGTATATGCTCTTGCTGCATATACTCTACAATGTATTTCATCACTCTATGAACATATGTTCATAGAGTGATAAATACACTATATTTCTATTATATAGGTACTTCTCAAAAGGTATACACTGATGTTGGACAGAGTGGTGTCTGTGGTAATAATCTCCGTACCTGACCAGTGATGTTGGGATTAGCTCCTTTCTCTAAGAGCAGGTCAGCTACATCTGTACGACCTTTATAAGCTGCCCACATGAGAGCCGTCCATCCTCCCTGAGTGGGAAAATACACAATGTGAGGCAAAGAGACGTGTATTTCAATCAGTATAATACAGATCTATATACAGAATATACTGTAGTGTTAGTACACAGTCTCTGCATTGATATTGACATCAATCTTTTATTGGGCAGTAAACAGGACTTTTCTAAAACAGCTAAGATCTCAGTCAATTTTGTGGAAGGAAAAGTACTATTTACAGCTGCTGTGGCATTTTTTCCAGTTAGCCCACAGTATCACACAGCCTGGTTTATTATAATCCCACTGCGACAACTGGCTGTGGTCCTCTACACAAACAGCCCTGATGGCGGTGAATCAGACGACCTGAGTCACTTCCATAAAGTAACAAAGGCCAACGATTTTAAAGTCAACTCGAAGTATCTCACTACATTTTATCAAAATGGATGGCTTCTGGAAATGTATAGCATAAGGAATAATCATCCTGAACATTTGTTTATTGTTCAAACTTGATTTAAGAATCAAATAAAGTGGGCTACAATATTAAATAAAAACCAAATAAAGAAAAAGAATACTTGAATCAACAGAATAGCAGGCAGAGGGAGGCTGGCAGACAGCTGTCTGCTTCTGATATGTCCATACTGCACAACTAAATGGTATGATTGCTCCACGCAGAGTTGACCCGGGCTGGGTAAATGGGATTACCACTCAAGAGGAGCCAGGGCGCATACGGTAATTTCATTTTATTTCTTCTTCAGGACTAATGGATGTATCTGTTCACCCAGCCCTGAGTTCATCATCAGTCTTCACCAAAACCATTAAAGTGAATCCAATCCATACGTCAAATTTGCTATAATGTTACTTGTAAAGGAGTCATCTTACACTATTACCATGAGTATTATGTGAATTCAACACTGAAACTGTTTGACCGGAAAAATTTTCGCTATTAGCTGACTGACTTGCATATATGTAACATATTCTTTTTTTATATATCTAGGAAAGGCACCATGATGGTGACCTTATCATAACAACACAATCTTCTCTTCTTTTCTGTTAAATTATGATTAAAAGCTAAAATTAAGCTTTTCACTTAAAGCAGAAAAAATGTGGTCCCACCATGTCACGATGTTCTGGGTTGGCGTTGTTCTCCAGCAGCTCCCTCACCACCTCGATGTGGCCCTCCTTGGCTGCGGAGATCAGCGCCGTCCAGCAGTCCTGCACGCACAAGCAAACCATCACTCCGGGAAGCGCCTTAAAATCACACACATCCGGAGAAACACCTGTCCAGTTCCTAAAAATGGTCACTCTGCACCTACCAGTTGATCGTACCAGGTGCTCATGGAAAAGCGATGCCGCATGGACACACAGCACAGAACATACAGTGTCAGAGAGTGTGAAGAACAACAGGCGGTAAAGTACCAACTGCTGCTCCTGTCTCCTTGTGCAACAAATGAGCGTTGAGTGTGCCGCGTGTAATAGCAGGTCACATATAAACGAGGTTATAATGAGAGGTGTAGAGTGTAAACATGCATGTGTGTGTGGACTGCGGGCGTAAGTGTGTGCGTACGTAGGGAATGGCTAGTGAAGGCACGGGGTGTTGGTCAGCCAGCAAATCCTGTCATTTAGTCAAAACAGGAGTGGAAAGAGTCATCATTATGGTTCCCAAGGCCTGGTGGACTAAGCCCGAGTGAGGTGAGTTCAGCCAGGTGGAACGTCAAGATCTGTTGGTTTCTTTTTTTTTTTTTTTTTTTTTACAAAATGGACGTGGTTAATATGACCACAATGTTTTTAACCCGCTCGATGGGACACGTGTAGCTGCGAGGGATCGGTATGTGAGCAGTGACGCGTGCATGTCTGCGTACTTACGACATCATCCAGGTTCACGTTGGCTCCTCTCCTGATGAGCTCCTGTGTGATCTCCAAATTGCCCTGCTCTGCTGCCACCATCAGGGGAGTCTGTCCATTCTGGGAGGGGAGGAGGAAGACAGATTTAACTCCAACAACAAGGCTGTTAATTAACTTTAAACCCTGTTAGATTTGATTAATAATGTAAAATAAACGCTAAGAGTTTGTTTTCCCACTATGTTATTCTACCAGAGGCTAAAAGAAGGAAATTTTTCCTGGAATCCCATGAGCATTGTCTGTTTGTGAAGGTATTAAAAAACCTTTTCCTGACAACTTTCGCAAAAAGTAGATCTATATGTTGCAGAGTTGGTGGGAAATATTTATTTAATTTTAATAATTAATTAATTGTAATTAAATTAATTATACTAATTATGTAATTTTATAATAATTATGTAATTTTGTTTGTTTTCTGATCATATGTACTTTTAAAAATGCTAAAAACAATGAAACTGTTTCCTAGCTGAATAAAGACACACGGTAAGATCAAGAGTTCAGGACTTACATCGCTCCTGCTGTCCACATCTCTGAACTTGTCCAGATGTGCTTTGACGGCAGCCAGGTTGTCCTCCTCTACGAAGGTGAACAGACTCTGGATGGCCAGAGACGTCATCTTGAGGGAGGTGGTTGTGTCCATGGCTGAATCCTGGCCAGCTGCGCACTGCTGGAGGGCGGGAGGAGAGGCGGATCAGCCTTAGCAGAACAATTTCTCAACAGCACCGCTAAGAGCTTTTAAACGGGAGCGACAACGAGGGCACGCTGCATCTTTGTCCAGCGCAAGTCCTTATCCTTATATGCGTGTTTGTAAAAAAAGCACTCTGTGGTGAGCTTAACAAGTTAATTACACACGATCTAAGGAGAGCACTTGGGTCACTTATTCAGATTATTTCAGTCCGTCTACTCGAGTGGAAGACACGGGTGAAATTTGTCTGCTTAGAAAGATCCAGGGAGGGCAGTTAACAACGCCCGACCCACAGAAGTTCACTGAGGAGGAACAATAGTTAAGATTTTGTCCTTTAAGGTAATGATGTTTTGGGACAATTGGTGAGCTCAAGCGTGCGCTCTAATTATATCAAGACTTAACCTCAGTCACAGTCTCTTCCACTGCTTTAAACTGTGGATCTGTGCACAAAACTGGACTGAACTGCTGATTCTGACGTACCAGGCAGAGAAGAAGTATATATTTACATGCTATAAATGCTTTTAAAAAGCTTGGGATGCTGCAGAAAGACTTGCAAATCTTATAAGTCTAAAGATCAAGGGTAAATTACTGTACAATTACAATGCTAGACCTTAAATGCTTCATTTTATTCTTTAGCTGTGGCAGGAATTCATCCAATCAATAAAACCACATAAATTATTCAAGTTGGGCTTGTCTGTCATGGTCAGACTGATGTCATGCCCACATTGAGAGAGAATTTATTTTATTTTATTTTATTTTTTCCTTTAAGTTACCCAATATTTACCTAAAACCCTTAAGGGCAGCAGCTAAGGCTCATTTAAATACAAGATCAAATGTCACATGTTAACTTGGTTTACAAAGGTTTAAAACAGGCATTTGAAACCCACAAATATAGAATCTGGGTTATTTCCCTCAGCGAGCACCTAACAGCAACAGCATTTTTCTACGTTTCTACGAGGAGGAATATGATCTATTGTTGACAGTGAAGCAAATATGTGAAAACCTGTGGACACACCCTCCCCGGCTCCTCGTCTCTCACACAATGGCTGTGCCATTACCCCATACAAAAACCAATCAGTCACAATTTATCTCTAATGTTCATGACTGGTAATCAGATAAGAAGTCACACACAACCTTTTTATAAAAAACAACCAGTCTAAAGGAAAGAAAATCAGCAAAATCAACAGTAGAAGACACAAAGGCAGTGATGGGAGCTGCTAAAAGACTCCAAAAGCTCCCCAGAAACCACATAAAAATGAGCAGAAACCTGATCTTACCTTGATGTAAAGTGGATCTTGAATTTATCTGGATACGCAAGCCCGATCTTTGTCCTTTGCTCACTCACACAGTATCAACAAGCATTGATGGGCTGATGCTCAGCATCCCCCCCTTTACTCAGGGCTGAATATTAGATGAGGGGGTTGGCCCACACCCATCCTTTAACACAATAGACACACCACCGCTTTTTCATTCATTACATATGCTGGCACCGCACCGGCTGACAGTGATCACTACAGCCTGCAGAAGGATTTTTGTGTTCTACTTAAATATCCTCACAAGATAGAAATAAAAGAAAAAATCAAAACAATATCATGACTCTTAGAAGCAGAACAGTGAATTTCAATTGCTCACTGATTCCCAGTCTTCCTGTCAAACACAGACTAAACTGATTTTCTGTGCATTACACACCCCAGGTTTACCCTGGAGTCAGTATTTATGTGAAAACACACATGTGCCTGTGCTATCATGAAAATAAAAGCTTTGCTGACTCTGCTGCTGAACACGCACTAAGCAAACTTGGGAAGTCACACTGGATGGATCTCTAAATTTATCCAGTCAGCTCTTCATGGCTTGTCATGTGGGCATGAAAGTGCTGAAGATCCAATTCCCAGACTCACAGCCAAGTCTGCTCCAAAGCACACACGTTTGCGACATCTCAAAGAAAGAGCCGAGAAAGTGACTTCTGGCATGAGGTTGTGCTGTGGTCACTGGTGGAGGCGGTCTGGGGCTCAGCACCGATCATAATATATAAACTATATGTGGGGAATAGTCCTCGTCTCTAAGAGCTGCCAGAACTAAACTTGTCTCCCGGATACAACCAGAGTACAGTTATACATGTTTTCTCTCTGACTCTGTGACATTAAGCACGATTTGTCCCCAAGAACGGACACAAGAGCCGCCGTGCGTGTCTTCCAACTTGTCAAGAGTAAACATCTGGATGACACACGTCACGTTGCCTAGACTTGGGGACAAGAGAGGCTATATTTACTCGACGGTCTCCTAAGACCGGTTCCGACGAGGCTGTTGCAAGAACAGTGACGCTGCGTGTTTGTTACACCGGGAAGCAACAGCAAAACACAAGGGGGCGAGACTCCCTGCGGCCAGCGGGCTAACGTTAGTTAGCCTAAATTGGCTAGCCTTTCAACAGGTCCTTAATTAGCTAATGCTAGATGACGCTTAGCTGCTCCAAAAAAGGCGAAAAAAGTACAAACCGTGACGTGAAGTCCACCTACCTCGTTTGAAATAACGTGCAAGGGCTTATATCTTTATTTCGGTCTGAAGGACATGTCCAAAAAGCCAACTTTGTCTCGTCATTCTTTATTTTTCCACATTAACCGGCGCTCCGTCGGCAGCAGTCGGCAGCTCCACTTCCTGCTGTTTGCTTACAGTGGAGGAGCAGACGGGGTCAAAACCCCTCCTCCGCTTTACTGGTGTTTACTTCAGGCACGGTTCCTACCCACGTAACTATTACAGACCACCATCATTTATCTTGCAGAAACATTTAAAAATACAACTGCTGGCAATAAAACACTGGTGGTGCTTGAACGCAACACTGAATATTGATAAAATATGAAAATAACATCTGGGCATTTGTAAACGTTGGCTTTAAACAACCTATTTTGGTATTTTTTGTTACATATCAGGATCGTACTGTTGAAGAGGCATGTCCCTTTCACTGTTACATCTTTTAATAGTAATAGTTTTTTTTTTAAAAAAATCATAATACAGCTGACATTGCAACAAGTATTTAAGTTGTTAAGAAATGTGTTGGTTACTGATAAGGATAGTCGTGACCTTTGCACCAGTTTCTAAATGTAAACATACAAAAGAAAAAAATGGATAAAAAATAATCTCCGAAACACTCATGAAGCTTTAACAAATGCATGGATTCTTTTGTTCTCTACCAATGTTGAATGTTTCTTCACATTCAAGCAAGCTTTTAGTTAACTGTGATGGATAAAATCAATTTTAAAACACCAACCAGTATTTCAGAACAAAAATACAGACATGTTTGTGTTTAAAAATAATTTATCTTTATTTTTCCCACATAAATCAGAACTTTAATGTACTGTTATACAAATCTTTCAAGAAATTTCCTTCAGACACAAAAGTAACCATTAAAGATACACAGCCACACGCGCACACTCATACCACATGGACACATGCACACAAGGTCACGCATGCTCGCATACGCACGAAATAAAATGCGCCATTCTTGATTTGGCACTTTGGACGTATGGAGCAGTTTGCATTGATCTGCTGGTTTGGGTGGCCATGCAGTGCAAAACAAGAATAATAATAATAATAATAAAAAAAAGAGCGGGTTTTGTAGAATGACATCCCTTTCCCTTAAGTGGGCCGCGAGCACAAACACCACATCCAGGCGAAATAAAGTTTACATTAGACCACATTGACATAAACGAATCATATGAATACTTACACACCTACACAGTTATGGCAGGAATATGTGACTGTTAGAAAACCTTAAAATGAAACAGTCCATCATTTGCAGCCCAAACCCTCTGCTGTTTTTTTTTTTTCAATTAAAATGAAAAAACACCCTCCCTCCCCCCAATTCCTAGATTACCACCTAATAAAACGTGTGTTTTAAGCATCGAGTCCCTTTAAAGTTCCATTTTAGTTGCCCTCTGCTGCTACAGCGTCCTTGATTTCATCCATACAACTGCCACTTGAGGAGGAATGAATTACCGGTCTGAACTGTGAGCTGCAGAGTTTCAAGTCTTGACAGCTGCACCTTAAATGCACCATGAGATTCACTTATTTCACAGAATATGACATGAGAAGCCATCATGAGAGTCGCCTTTTCTCTGAGTTTCACTCTTTCTGACGCCACAGAAATAAATGTTTCCCAGTGAGAGGTAAAACTAGATTTTTTCCATGAGTTAAAATGTACCAGTCCTCACCAGTGACTTTAGCAATCCAGTGTTTCACCAATTACTCATCATATTAGTTTGGGTTTAAATAATATTGATTAGTGTCAAATACTCACTTGACACCCGGTGAGTGAAAAATAAACACATTTTTTAAAAAAACAAAAAACAACAACACACAATCCTGTATCCATCTTTTAAAAAAAAGCAGATATGAATAATGCTGAAAGAAGCAGAAATCAATTTGGAATATCTCTTCAGTGCCAGAACCGAGTTCCATTTCCCATGTCAGCTGATACATGCCGGGAAGAAGAAAGATGATAGTGGATGTCAAATGTAGTTAGCACGAACACCTAAATACAAAAACACATTCAAGCAAATGCTTCTCCAGTCAAGATAAAACAAAAACACAGGAGTCAGACGATAATTCGCGGATCCTAAGGCCTGTTTGAAATTGGCAGCTGATGATAAAGGTTATGTTTCTTTTACATGGATGCATTCTTTTTGTTTTTCGTATCTCTTTTGGCGCACGGAGGCTCATATTCAGACGACAAAAACCCTCCACCTACAGCGCTTTCTTTTATTGATTTTTTTTTTTTTTTTTTTTTACAACCATGATGGCGAAACTGCTGTTCATGAGCTAGCAGCACGCCATTCCACATAATCCAACACACAAGTACATAGAGGGTTTAAGGCAGCTCGGAAGTCTTCATTCCCGCTAAAGTAAAGTAAAGTTAGCCGCTATCGTTTTAGTTCACACCACGGCCATCGTTACGTCCTGGTCCTAAATCCTTGTCAAATGAATGATGGCCATCTTTTTTTTTTTTTTACTTTTGTTTTTTTTTGTTGTTGTGTTTTGCTACTGAAAGGTTTTCAACAGAACATCGACTCGCGTTTTCTGCCTGTTGTGGTTTTCAGAGCGTCCAGTATTTGGTTCTGTGTCAGACAAACGGACTTGCCCCGCTCCAGCTTTCAGCGGTTTCTAACGTTCCTGCTGGCGGGACGGCTCGGTGCCGTCCAGGGCCTCATGTGGCCTTCTCCTGGTTGCAGTTGTTGTCCATGCTGCTGTGGGCCGCCTGGCCGTCCTTCTGGGGGCCGTCCTGCTGCTCTTTGGCCTGCCGGCGTCTCGATTTGACAGGCAGGACCAGAACCACCAGGATGCAGAGGAGGTGTAAACCAAAGTACCAGGACCTGCAGGAGGGGGGCAAATTAAACATGTCAAGATATAAATTAAAAGAATCTGTTGTTTTTGAAGCCCAAATGAGCTTTCAACCATTTTGCAGCAAGTGAAATGAACAGGTGGGACAGAGAGGAAGAAGCAGTGGGACAGGAGGAGGGCTGCACAGGCAAGGGCAGACTCCACAAAGTCTGCTTCTGACAGCTTGGACAGACCCGGGCTGGGAAAACGTTTTGACTCGCGGGCCACAATGGGGTCTAAAATTTGGCAGAGGGGCCAGACCAGCAGCAGATGGAGTGTATTGGTGACCCACCTCATTGGAAAAAAACTATATATAATGGGATATGTAGAAAACATGTGCTTTAAGATCAATTGAAAATGAAAAAAAGCATTACAATAAACCATCTGTCTTTGAAGCCCCACGGTATTTAGCGCTTTAGTGAAATGACACTTAACACACTGAAAATTAAATGAAATCCAGCTTTTTTATTACTAAGTTACTATTTAAAAGCACTGAACGTTCTGAACGTTCTGAACGTTGTCCTTTAGGATATCACCATCATCACTCGCTCCCTGACTTTCAAAAACTGTAGGAGATGCAGATGCACTTGTCTTTCTATTCAGTGTGCGTTTCCAGGGCCAAAACTCAACAACAACCAGTGAAAGGACGCAACCGAGTCACGGCGCGCCAGTGTGCGGAGCGTGGGGTTTGATTCTGGTGCGCATTGTTAATTGGGAACAGTGCAGAGCAGCAGCCTCCTGTTCTTTCGTTGACTGCTTGCTAGCATAGCTTGTGTGCTTTGTGGTGGCAAAGTAACGGCTGATAGTCTATTCTTCAAAAACAACACTGTAAACATTTACAGCCTCTTGGCATCTCAGGCATACAGCAGCTGATTGGTGCTCAGTGAAAAAATATCTAGTTGTCCACTCCTTATTCAACACTCGACATTCTCTGTCCGCTTTCCTTTTCTTAGGTCTGCTCATCTTTACAGAAAGGCTGAGGGGTCAACGCAAGTATTAATCCGCACCTGACAAAGGTCAATGTACCCGGAGTGCGCCATCTAGTGGAACAAAATGAGAATTGCATGGAAAATAAAACATTAACAGGGTTTAATATAATTTCTTCAAATTCTGCGGACCAGATTAAAAACCTTAACGGGCCGTATATGGCCCCCGGGCCGTAGTTTGTCCATGCCTAGGATAGACACACATGAGTGACCCCACTCTATACATCTGTGCAGCGTGAAGATACAATTCTTTCTGACCAGAACTGGACTTTGGAACATCTCACTTCTCATTAAAAAGGCTTCTTCTGATAATGACACTGACCCACACTGTCTGATTACCACTCATTTCGCTGCGGCGTGCTGGTTCAACAGCACCCTTCAATTTGTGGCCATTCACTTTATTTCTCCTCCTCATTTCTTGGCTGATTAAACTGCCCCATTAAGTCTTACGGCCCAACAAAAGCGGACCAGTGAAAACCAGCCAGTGAAAAAAGTCCTGTTAATACTGCAACCAGTAAACGTGCTTAAAGGCACGCTGCATCAGGAAAACATACCTGTAGAATTTTAGGGACGGCCCCACAGCTAGTAGGACAAACGGCACCACCGTGTAGCTAATGGCGATCTGAGTGGACGCCCACGTGATGACGTCGTAAACGCACTTGTGCGAGTCGGAGACGAGGAAGTGCGGTCTGATGTTGTGCCTCACCTGCAAGATCAGGAAAGTCTTGTGCGTAAATTTAAATACAAAGTCTTATTATTATGTTGTAATAACTGAAGCAGCGTCCAAGTAACCTTACACACAACTTCTGTTACTACACATTTCTCTCACTCAAACACTGTGACAGCAACAGTTACTCACTGCACGTGCGGCCATGGTCATGCCAATGCCGGTGACGAAGGTCAGGTAGTAGCCCGGGTACACTCCGTGCCACATGGCCGACAGCAGGAAAGTGGCGGCGGTGGGGTTGACGGGACAGCGCTCGTAGCACACCCTGAAGAACACCACACACAACATTTGTCACCAGAGCTGAATAGTCTGTCCGCCCTCAACAACACTGTAAACATGTAAAGCAGGATAATAGATTTCAGGGATTGTTTTGAACCTTTTGAGCCAAAGAGATGTCTGGATATTCCAGTTGTCCAAAAAACTCTTAAAACTTGTGGCGAACTAAAAGAGCACAGCAACAATAGACTATTAGGCCGGTTCTGATCGTCTTGTTATAGAAACAGTTCAAAAGAGCCGAACCTCGATATCCATAATTCTGAGGTTTGATATCAGATCCCACTGCGGGACGCCGTCTACGTCATATCCGCTGAAGCCGAAGCCAGCGGCGTTGTTGATGGCATCAGCTGCAGGAGGAAGAACACAAACAAGAGAGTGCTGGTCATGAGGAGCAGACGCAGATACACAAATCCAGCACTAGGTGGCACCATTACACCAGGAATAGCCACTGCCAAGGCTCGTCTGGCCAACTCACCAAACGTCCACACAAAGTAGTATTTTGGCCGCAGAGCCAGCATGGCCAGGTAAAGGTAGATGACCTGAAGGTAGAAGGGCGTGGAGCTGACAAAGTCATCATCAATGGAGTGCTCCACGGAGAGGAGCTTGCACAGCGACAGATACACAAAGAGCGAGATGGCACAGGTGGACAATTTGGAGATGACTGCATTCTGGACAGAGGTGAGAGAAACATCACACTAGATTAGCAATTAAACATGTTAGGACTTGACAAACCAAGTGTTCTCCCATTCTATTTTAAGTTTTTTGTTCTACTTCACTTCTTTCTTTGGTGGGAAAACCATCAAAACCCTAAATCTAATTAACTCACTGATGTTTTATTCAGAGAGAAAAACAGTTTGCCTTTAGGTTAATTTCTAAATGTCTAATCCAATCCCTAAATGTTTAGGTTTTTCTAAGAGGGAACCAAATGAATTCTAATTGGCAAGCGTGGCTTTAAGAATACACAAAGCTGAGCCGTACCTTGGGTGAAGGCTCGCTCTGCTTGCACTTCCCGTTCTCCTTGCCGTTGGCGTTCTCCTGATGGCGAGGCTGGAAGCCCGTCCCCTCGATGAAGGCCTTGTAGTCGTTGTAGGAGCAGGTGGGGCCAGCCAGGATCCCCATGAAGTTGCAGTTGTAGCTCAGGTACTCCAGCAGGCTGGGCATCCTCCTGTACAGTCGTGGGGCAGACAACACCTGTCTGCATGGACCACTCAAGGGGAGGCGTGGGGCCTCTCTGGAGAGGTTGTTTAACCCATCAGAAAATCTAAGATGTGCCTGCAAACTGTGTGTGATGCTGCACCATCATAGCCCTTCAATCCCTCCCATTAATCACGTATCACCGTGACAGTCTGAGAAACTAATCCGCACGGCTGAGGCAGGACTGCAGCTAATCCGGGTCCTATGTGGCAGGAAAACTCTCGCCGTGATTTGAATTATTAGCTCCCGTTCTGATCGCACCTGAGGGAGAAAAAACATACCTGAGCCACGTACCTGATAGCTAGGTATTTCTGACTGGGGTTCAGCTGCGCATCTCGCTTGGTCAAACCTGCAGACAGACCCAAAGAGAAATACCATTACAGCCATGATGCACGTCACCATGGAAACAAAAGCAATGGCAACTTATCGTGCCGGATTTGTGTTGGCTTCTGTGTTACACCTTCTCGGGTTCAACACCGTTGTTTGTGTGCGACTACGTGCTGCTCTGCAGCCGCAACGTGGGAAGAGAAGACAAATTAGAGCTTTTACGACGTGCCGACTGATGCTGCTCAGGTTACTAAAATTCCAGCGTGTTCCTCGGAGTTTGTTTACTTTGTCACTGCGGTCTTTGTATTGAAGACCTTCACAGTTGTCCTCATTACACTGAGTGCTCAGCACCAGCTGTGGCATCATGGGATATTATCACTCGGCCTGCCAAGTCATTTTAGTTAAATTCTAGCTTCTGACAAGCATTGAAAAACTGACTATAAACAACACATTAGCATAGCATCCTTAAAAGCCTTGACGTGGCTGTTAATAATCAAAGAATAATGACGGCGTATTCAAGAAGCAGCCTTCAAACACACAGCAGGGGAGAGAGTTGCTCAAAGCTCTTTTACAACTGTTTGTTCACTTCCTGGTTCACTGGGCCATTGTCTGCCGGCTCGGGAGCTTGGCTGTTTTAAAACTCTGCTGTCACATCTGTCAAATGCTCTTAAACCCACGAGCTTTACAGACTCAGATGCTCAACTCACCGTCGTGGATCTCGAAAGCCATGCTGGTGATCTTCTGTGTTATTACCATCATGGGCCTGGTGACAACAACAGGTTAAAAAATGAAACTCTTTTGCTATTAAGAACTCGTAGATTATATTCATCCTAAAAACAGTTATATAATTAATTAAATGATTGCCAGCAAAGCACCTGTGGTTTTTGGTCTTGTGCTAAAGTTTAGTGCAGGCACATTTTTAGGGGCAGCACAGCAGGTAGCTGAAAGAGTGAAATCAGTGTGCTCATTGAGGCAGTATGGGACTGCATTTGGTTGCCTAGAAACTAGCCACCCTCACCCTGCTGGGAGTACAGGCTGTCTGCTCGGACTGTCAGACGGTCTGGAGGAGTGGGAACCAACCACGAGGTATTGCAGTCGCGGTCGATGCGCTCCCGAGGATGGAGCAGCGTGACATTACTTCCCTTTCGGGAAGGCTGGTTGCATCAAATCAAATATTTCCCCGCAACTTCCCTCCTAGGTATCACTATTACTGCGTCCTACATTAAAGGCCAAAAGAAAAACTGGGTTTGTTGCTGTTTTGGGCGTAGCTTACCCTGTAAAATCTGCAGAGTACATGCCGTAGTCAAACACGTAGACACGCGTGATCTGACACAGGATAAGATAGCCAAGAGTCACGATGAAGCAGTACCTGCACGGAGACAAAATAAGAAACAAAGACAAAGAATCATGAAAATGGGGCCTTTAAAAATCTGGGGGAAAGTGTGAATGCAAACTGGGCTGACATGCCAGTACTATACAAAATAAGTCCATACACAGTCTAAACTTGAAGTGAAAAATGTAGCTTTCAAGAGAGTTTCTTAACAGAGGATTAATACAGAATTGAGAACTGACTGACTGACTGAGCTGCGCCGACGACACAAGTCAGAGCCGTGGAAAAGGTCAGAGGTCAAAGTTTGCTGAAAATAAAAAGCTTCAAGTTACGAGTCATCATCGGTGTCAAATGTCACAGTTTAGCTTTGACAGAGGGATGCGCTTTTGTAAAGGAAAAAAAAGAAAGCTGGGTCAAAGACGGCCAGAGCACACTCTTCTCCTGCCAGCAGTCAGAGGACTGTGCAGGTCTGAGTGGGAGTCTGAGCAAGGCTGCACTGTCAACGAGACACAACGGGACGTTCTGCTGGTGGGAGCGCGCTGTAGCTGCTGCCAGGCTGTTAGACACATCTACGCTGCTGCGACATGAACACTTTCAGACACAACCAGAGCTTCTAAATGCTGAGACGCTAAATATGACCATAATCAGCTGTCTGTGATGTGCCGCCCACACATTGGATTTTAAGGTTTTTAATTTGGCCCACTGAATTTGGAAGAAATTATATTAAACCTTGTTGTTGGATTTTTTTCTCCCTGCATTTTTCACGTTTCCCCACTAGATGGCGCACTCCAGATAAATTGACCTTTGTCAGGTGCGGCGAATGGCGCTTTACTCTTTGACCCCTCAGCCTTTCTGTAAAGATGAGCAGACCTAAGAAAAGGGTTGAAAAAGGACAGAGAATGTTGATTGTTCAATAAGGAGTGGACAACTAAACATTTTTTCACTGAGCACCGATCAGCTGCTGTATGCCTGAGATGCCAAGAGACCGTAGCGGTTTTTGAAGAATAGACTATCAGCCGTTACTTTGCCACCACAAAGCACACGAACTATGCTAGCAAGCAGTCAACGAAAGAACAGGAAGCCTCTGCTCTGCACTGTTCCCAATAAACAATGCGCACCAGATCAAATATAACGGGTCACGGTGTGCCGTGACTCGGCTGCGTCCTTTCGCTGGTTGTTGTTGAGTTTTGGCCCTGGAAACGCACACTGAATAGAAAGAGAAGCACAAGTGCATCTGCATCCCCAACTGTTTTTTAAATAAAGACGGTCAGGAAGAGAGTGATGATGATGATCATTTCACTAAAGAGCTAAATACCGTGAGGCTTCAAAGACAGATATTTTGTTGTAATGCTTTTGATCATTTTCAACTGATCTTAAAGCACATGTTTTCTACATATCCCATGATGTATTTTTTTTTTTACCTGCGAGGTAGGTCACCAAAACACTCCATCTGCTCCTGGTCCGGCCCCCCCTGCCAAATTTTAGACCCCATTGTGGCCCGCGAATCAAAGGTTTGCCCAGCCCGGGTCTAGGGAAACTAAACAACTCTTAAAGCGGGCCACACTCTCAAAGGTGCTCCTGAAAGCTGGAGCCATCGCCGAGGCCGTGCCCAACGTGCGTCGGTGCGGCCGCATTTGCAGCTGGCTGCCGCCTTTATCCTCTTCTACATTTGTGTTTGAGTAAAGTAATTTGCTGCTCAGCCGGGGGCGCGTTTTATTTCCAGTCACGGCACCTCAGGGTGGAAACAAAATCCCCCCCCCCCCACTGCGAGCCGCAAGCAAACGTCCGCCGGCAGAGAGAGCTCCGTCTATGTTTGTGTACACATGGCTAATGCCTAGAGGCGGGTGCATGTCATGTTTACACAGATCAGGCAGATATTTCGCTCTGATCGGCCTGGGAGCGTACAGCAGATGGGCCCCCGTCCCCGCAGTCCGGTCCACGCATTCAGCCCAAATTGCAGAAAGGCATTAAAGAGTCAGCCATTTCTGAGAATAGACCAGCTCCAGGAGACTGTCCTGCTTGGTAAACAGCCCATTTCGTGTCTGTTTCCCTACTGTAACCTTCCTTCCTTCAGTGGCACGAGATCTGGAGACACAAGTGACTGCTGGAAACATGACGCCTCGACGCTGTGCATGCTCAGCCTGGATCCACACGAGGGTGGGCAGGGGTGGGTGTGGGAGTTGACTCGCTGCCATTTTCACAGTCACCAAAACATTTTATCAACTCCATAAAGCTGTCAAACTGCGCCCTTGTCCCCCAAGGGTAGTGTGGTTAAGTGGAAGAATAACAAACTGCCGACGGGGAAATTTGCTGGCCCGGTGCACTGAGCTCAGGAGCGGTTGGTGAACAGTTCAGCATATTCGTCAAATCTTAAAAGCTGCAAAAAAGGTCTGAGCAGAAGAGGTTACTGCAGGAAAAAAGCATATCAATTCACTTTAATCATTCAAAGCATGAATAAGTTAACTTATAGGGCTTTAAGCACAAACATAGTTAAGCCTGAACCCGTCACTGGAGTATTTGTTTAGTGAGCATGATGGGATGAACGCCCTGAGCAAACACAGGCATGTCAGTGCGTCCTGCCTCGGTGGCTCTCCTCCTCCTCCTCCTCCTCCTCCTCCTCAGTGGGCAACTCTTACCTCTCGATGGCTGTGTTTTGGCTGCAGGGGCGGCTACATCCAAAACAACACCTTCTGATTCATGTGAGCTGCATTAATTAAGGAGCGGACGCTGCTCATCTGTCCGTTTACAAGAGAGACGTGGCGAAATGCCAGCTAGCTCTGCGTGCCCATGGGTTGGCCGCTCGAGAGGTTTCGTTTGAAAATGCAGCTTGAACCCTCGAAACGATGTTTTTGGTGTGGTGGCTTTGAGAAACTCCTCTTTTTAATTACACTTCCTGCTCTATTTATCCAGGTACTTGTTATATTTGACCAGTTTTGCAGGTTTTCTGTTGATTCCTTGAACCAGAACCAAGAAAAATAAAAGGGCTGCTTTCAAACTTACTTGTGCATATTCTCCAGGCCAGAGAAGACCATCACACTGTAGGACAGACCGCTCTGCACCAAGAAATGGAGGGAGTACCTGCGGAGAGAGAGAGACACAGTGAGTGGTGGTTTTTTCATTTTTCTCCGTACGCTGTTGTGATTTGGTTTAACGGATGTAGACATATTTCACATTTAGAAATATTCAGCTGATTTGTCATCACCTAATTCACCAAGAAGAGAAAAAAAACAGCATTTCAAAACCACAGTCAAACCGCCAGACCTGTGATGCAGAACCTTTGTCACAGTAACGCTCTGTCTGCAGTCACAGGGCAGGGTAACGGCGCTGCGTCACACCCGGTTCTTCACTGATTCACACGGTCTTATTGCTGCATCGTAACTGTGAAACATGCACGGATGTATGTTGTGGTAAATTAAAACAGGTCCGTGAAGGGCGCATTGCGACCAGCGTCAAGGCCTCCAGGAGAGGCCACGCTGCTATTATTAGCCAGTCTGTAAGAGTGTGAGGTCATCAAAAAGACAATTAAAACAGACCTAAGCACACATTTCATTTACCACATTAAAATATGTAGGGCAGAGTTTGAACCAGCCTGTAAACAGGCCCCCATTCGCAGTTCAGTGCCCACAGATTCGACTTTGGTTCACTTCCTGACGGTTTGAGCGTATTTCTGTTGCCTTGCAGGGGTGTGGCGTCACAGACCAGAAGTCAACCAACAACCTCTCAAATCCTATAAGCCACTCTGTAAATTATTTTCCTGTTTACAGCTTTTGCAGGAAGTCCTTTTTAAGTGAAACTGTATGAATCATGACCCTGTTGTGTCTGGTGACCTTGACAAACAAGCAGATCTGCCCCCGCTCGGGGTGGTTTGATCCGTCTGTCACCGAAGGGATCAGATGAAAACCCCGACAAAAAGCTATCACGACACCTGGTTGGCATATTCCAGAAAGTGTAGCTTTAATGGCTGACAAGAGGTTTCTCTCTGTTTACACGCAGCACAGGCACATTCAGAAGCAACACACTGACTGTTCCAGAGCGATATCTGTTACAACCTGATCAAGCCATTAAAAGGAAAGTGAGCCAAGTGGGGCAGAGTGAAGAGAGGAAGTGAGTGTGGCAGCCAAACAAGACAAACAAAGCAGCCTGGAACAGCACAGCTCCTCTACCATAAGTGTTGTTCCGTAAATCTCTGATAGATCCATCTGCAACTTCAAAGCACAATCACATTAATGGGATGGGGAAAAGCAAAAGACATGGTTTATGCAGGAAAACACTGCTTAAGTCGATACTGAGTCATGGAATAAGATAAACTATTGTCAGAACCATGATTTAAAAAAGCTGCTGAAATAAAAACACACAAGTTCTTAACCTGCCTCAGTATGTTCTTGCTGTTGTTTATATTTCATGATGGCAGACATGCAGCTGACGGTGAGAATGAATTAATGATGTCAGCTAGCCTGTGAAACTGGCAGTGATGACGGCTAATAAAAAATTAACGCTGAAATTTAAACCTACGGTATTACACATTTAACTGTAAAACATGTTAACTGGTACAGTTAGCCTACTTGTTTGTAACGCTATTCTATTCTGTTATAATATTAATATACACTGTGTTGATATTCAAATTGCCAATAAATCCAGTCATGGATAATTATAAATTATATAATTATCAGATTCAGTAACCGAAAGCCAATAATATTAGGACTTTTTTTTTTTTTAATAACTTGCTTTGATTTTCAATGGACAAATACGCATTTTATTCACAAAGGGATAATTTGACAAACTACTTTGATTTTAGGTCCCAAAACAGTTGATCATCATAAATAGTTTAAAAATTAAAGTTTTAAATTCACAAAATTCAGAAGTCAGGCTGAGCAAAGACATTTTTCTTTAAGTTTCAGCTTTTAGTAGTTTTTATTGTTTTGATTATGTTTCTATGTTATATCTATATGTATTCCTGAATTCTGAGGAAGAAAGGGATGGAGGAAGGGAGAAAGGATGAATTTCAAATGACAATGGCAAGAAAAGACAGTCAAGATGGCCAGAACTGTGACTCACCAGCCAAAACAGAAGAGAGCCAAGTAGGAGCCCAGCAGAGTGGCCACCACATGTCTGATGAAGGGACTGGTCTTGCTGGGATGGAGGTAGATCCGGAACCAGACGGCCATCAGCAAGGCGAACAGCTGACATGCCACAAAGTTAACCTGAACCGAGACAGGTAGGGAGAAAAACATTAGCGTCTATGTTGCTTCATGTGGTGCCCGGGATTCCTGCTCTCACTGTTCCACGACACACACACACCCCCCCCACACACACACACACCCCACACACACACACACCCCACACACGCACAGGCACAAGGTAAACGCTTCCTTCGCCCATCTCTGCCTTAAATCTTCCTTAATCAGTGCAAAAACCACACGCAAATGCACCAAAACTGGGACAGCATTAGCATTAGCATTAGCATGCAAGAGCTGCTGCGCCAGTAAAGTTACAGATCATGTAAAAGGTCGATGCGGACAGAGACCCCATTACGTTCATGTTTAGATGTGAATCAAAGCAATATCCACAGTTGAGCCGGTAATGCCACCTTCATGTGATGCTGCTGCAAAGAGTGAACAGCCAGTCCGTGCACTGTATTTAGGTCAGGCTTGATGGCTGATCAGTAAGCGGCAAAACGGTACAAACACCATCCATTATCTGTCTATACGTCCTGAAAGATTAATGAGAGAAAGGGAGGGGGCGGATATGGCTGGACAGTGTTTGTTTGCACCATTATGTTAGACAGAGTTGAGGTTTTGTTTCACTCTGGATGCGAGGATGCACAGATACACATGCATCAAGGCCTCTGCTGTCTCTACATTATTGTCCCATGGGGGGGATTGGGACCTAGTTGGGTCCCAGGCCTGGACAGACAGACCAGCAAATCCATACTGATAAACCTGTTTTCTATCTGGTGTCATTTATCACATTAGCGATAGCAACTTTATTGGATAAGCATGACTTGATTTTGATCTTTAATAATATGCCTGAAAATGGCATCTCGCCTAATCTGAGAGCTTTTTCTCACGCCGGCTGTGTCTAATCCACAGTGCCAAGAGTCATTTCACGCTTTGACCAAGCGACCCGTCTGACCATCGAGTGCCCGCCCTCAATACCGTGACGAGTTTATCGATGTGACCCACAGAGGCAAAAATAACCAATACTGGACAGCAAGGAGATGCAGTTCACATCATGTGAAGAGAAGTCAGATATCTTCAATTTTGTATGCTGTATTTAGTATATCGGGAATTCTGATTCCTGTTTTTGTACTGCCTGAGATTAACAGAAAACCAGGGGAACAGGCTGCTTCATGGGGACGGACCTCCTCGGACCTCGGTCACAAAAAAAAAGGCAGAATTCCATGATGAATTCCACCAGCATGGATCAGTACAGCTGCAGCATCAGTGAAGTCACCACAGTTTCGTGAGCCAGATCTGAGTCCAAGTCTGATAAAGGTCAAGAGCTGCGAACAGAGATGCTACTTTTAAATCCTCCCCGCTGTGGCAAAATGTAAAACAAACATCCCAGAAAGAGAGGAGCAGGGAGACAGGCTAGCAGGGAGCTGATAGCCGATCAAAGTTGATGACACGCTGTGTCAGTTACAGAAGTCTGATGGCTGCAGGCCAAGCATTGGAGCACGTGCAGGTTACAAGTTCAGAGGCAAGGAATGCACCACAATACGACAGAAACAACAACGTCTGAAGGTTTAAAGAGACAGTCCTAGCTTTGTTAACACGGAGGTCAAAAGCCTGGTTTTTTTCCTTTTCTCTCTCATCATGGTGAGGTAGCACTTCACTGAATGCACATTTTGCAGCAGACGAGCCTCTGCACCGAGACGTTGTTTCTTCATCCATAATACATGCAACTTCTCCTCCATTATTGATTCATTCCGAGGTCAACTCTGACCCCGGTGGTATGGAACTCTTTATCGTTTCAGATTGCGAGGCCTAATACCTGTGCTGAAAGTGTTTTAGAAAGGAGCTGGGGGATAATTCCACCCATTTGGGATAAATATACTGAAGTAAACCTTAAAATAGTAGGACTGGCCCTTAAAAATAGATAACATAGAAAAATAAGTGAGTTTGGTACAGTAACATTCTGTACTAAAGCAACTTAAACAGTTTAGTGTGGAGAGAATAAGCTGTAATAACAGGTAATAGGCCACTTACATGGGTCTTATTAAACAATAAAAATCAGTGTTACATAGTTTCTGAACGCTTTTTCTCGGGACACAGATAGGAAGCATCACATGAGCTGCGTTTCATCCCTGTGTGTGTGTCCTGAAAGGAACCAGTGAGCAAGGCAGCGCTGCAGCTGCCACTGCGTCTAGCTCGGCCCGCGATGGGCCGACAGACAAACGGGCAGGAGAGAAGCAGCAGGAGACAGGAAGTCATTCAGAATGCGATGGAAAGAGGCAGAGATAAGACGGCTCCCTGAAGCTCATTGTTGAGTGAAACGAGAGCGTGCACGTCTGTGTCTCCGAGGGAGGAAAACATAAAGGCCTGGAGGGCTACAGCCCCGCTCTCACCGTCGCTGCCGCCTCCAAAATGTTTTTCTCAATGTCTGCACATCCTAAAAATAACAGCAAAAGACACTCGACGCCCAAAAATACCTGGACTGAGGTTAAAACCGGGTTCTATCTACTGCCACAGTCGGACATGTGACAGCTGCAAAGTTACTGTTACAGGTGAACAATTAAGACTATATCAACATATCAACAATAAACTGCAAAAAGCATATTTTCATGTGTGCCAATCTAAAATATGTAAAATGTGTGTGTAGGTGTATATACAAAGTTCCCCTGAGACACCAACACCCATAAAGGTCTTAATAAACCTGGCTTATGGAGTCATCGGAATTTCCCGCGGTGGGGCCTGTTTTGATGAGATCAGGTCTTTCAAGTCCTCCAAAGCATCACTACGCTCACCTCAACGTGCTTGAGCAAGGCTCCATCTGATTGGTTGATTATACTGGCCCAGCCAGTATAATCAAGTATGTGAATGAATGGCATACAACGACATGTCGCAGTCCAACGCAACAGCCCAGCCACCCTGCCCAGCTTTCATTCACTTCCATCAGCATGGCCTGAAGAGCCTCAGACTGCAGCCTGCCATGCTGTCGTTGGACACCGGACCCGCTCCACGCTCGTAAAGCTGCACTGCAGACATTTATTACAGCCATAAAGGTAGATATCCATTAGACCAGGCTGCCTCGATGCGACAATAAAGTCCTACATACGTAGACAAAAAGGTATGCATTACGCACCCCCCCCCACACACACACACACACACACAACCTGACTGTTAACGCCTGCAGCTCTCTGGGCTGATCCCTGTCAGAATCTGCTGTCAGACATACTATTAATAGCCCCAATGATCAACCCTGAAGACAGCCAGCAGCAGTGGTCCAGAAGAGCAATCTTTGTGTGTGTGTGTGTGTGTGTGTGTGTGTCTCCACATTTCAGGACTGCTTTGGTTCACTGAGCCTTTGCTCTTCTGACCTACAGGAAAGTGCAACAGAGCGCATGAGCGGAACAAGATGGACCAAGTTCCAGAAGTCAGAGAGGTCATTTAAAAAAAAACAAAAAAAACTTCCTAGTGGCATCGTTGGAGAGATATTTACAGTAAATATCTCAGGACATGTTCATCTCATTGCTGCACAGGTTTTATGGCAGATGATAAAACGATGAAACCGCTGCTCAGGGATGGTGTTTTGCATTAGATGCCTTCGTGCTTAACGGACCATCCCAGAGTCTGATGAATAGGTATGCATCATGAATGTCTTCAGAGTCGTCTCATCCTTTGACTTACTGCACAGATGCAGGGAGGGAGCGAGACACTTTCAACTTTTTGGACATCTCCTTCTCATTTATTAGACAAACAGAGAGAACAGAACAAATCAATTTGTTCAGGACTGCTGCGCCTCAGGCTGCCGCATGGACGATAAAAGTATCTCTAAAGTGGTATTATTTTACGTCATTCCTGTCCGTAACTTCTGTTGGACAGTAAATGCATCGTGGGCTCATCGGAGCTTTTAAATACAGCACAATTTAAATCCCTTCCGCTCGTAACACGGCCACTTAGTGGAAACAGAATGTGTCGCTTTTACTGTGTGGGAGTAGAAATCAGATGGGAGTCACAGAAAACACTCTGGTGGTGTCTGAGCTCGGCTGCAGCGCTGCAAGGTCGCTCACCAGCTCAGAGCTGTTCACAAACCCTTGAAAGCTGTCAGCTGGAGGGTCAAGTGTGTCGAGGAGCAAACGCGAGGAATCTTGCTCGATTGGTTGGGTGAGCGGAGGGCGTTTAAGGTCAGGTGATGCAACCCAGCGATCGATAAAATCAAATAAAAAGAGCTACTGGTGCTTAAATCATGGATAGGAAAAATATCCCAAACATCTACAGTGAACACGGGTCCTTCAAAGTGCATGCAGAGATTCAACCGCCACCCTGTGATGAGTGTGCAGAGCAACCCAACCCCCTCATCAGGTCTCACCATTACAAATAGAACTGATGACTTGATGGGCTGAGTCATGCGGGCGACCAGAAAGCTTGCACAAATTTGCAGTATGACAGCGCTGCAGGAGACACAGACTGTTCTTATCTGTTCCCGACAAAAGCCATTGTTACACAAGAAAGACGGAGAAAGGCTACATTCAAAAGGCATCGACCTGAGCCTGAAAAATAACCCCCCCCCCCCGTCATGAGTTACAGAGGGCCCAACGAGAGCGATGAGACATGCAAACTTCAGAAATGAGCAGACTGAGAAAGGTCAAAGAGAGAGAAAACTGCAAATAAAAAATGGAATCTCCGACTTGAAAGGCTCAATCTGATGACTGTCAGACTAAAGCTGAGCCGTCGTTTAGCAGGTTGAGCAGCACTGAAGTGTTGCAGTCTGGCCTACTGAGAGCATTACAACATACAAGTGGATTAAATACGTCTCACTCAGAAGAAACAGTATCGTCTAAAAGGCCGGCCCTCTTGTTCTGGGTCCCACAGCGACGTTAAAAACACAGTCGGGTCTCTTCATCTCCCCAGGAGGAATCAGGCATGCTTGTGTCGACTGCACGCAATGATGGTGGTGGCAGGCTGCAGCGCTCCGTCAGGGAGAGCTGAGGAGGGAAGAAAAATCAATTGGAGGGCTAAGACTCCCCAGAGGACGGCCAATTAAAGAGGCAGGGGAGGGAGGGAAACGCTGGTGAGGCCCGGAGGCATAAAAGTAAGCCCAACAGTCCCAAGGCAGAAGGCTCGTGGGATGTGGTCCTCAGCAGGGGGGCCTCAGCGAGGAAGCTGAGCCGAGGTGCTTCACCCAAACTGCCGGAAATCTTCCAGGGAAGAGACGTCGCTCCTCTCAGTCCCTCCCTTTCAACAGCTTCAGCTGCTGCTTTGGTAGCAGGTAGAAAGCAAAACCTCCGGCAGAAGCTCAGCCCCGCCTGCCTTTAGCCGCCCACTGTCCCACAACCCGGCGGACAGAGGGACAAAAGGTCGCCTGTTGTCATGACAAAAGATGCAGCCTCCGACTGTGACGTACCGCAATCCAGCATGTCACGTAAACAGAAGGTCGATTGTGGCATGCGTACAGCCCCCTTTTGGTCAGCTGGCAGGCCTCAGCAGGGGTGCCAAAACGCAGAAACCCATTTTCTCGACTCAGCCGCTCAGATGTCGTTACGACGCTAGCCTGTGTTGAGCCAATCACGTCAGCAAGCTCAGGTTGCTTCAGGAGAAATAAATCACACACACACACACACACACACACACACACACACACACACACAGACGTACACTCACACATTCAGGAGCTTTCAGTAACTTGCATTTCGACGTGCAGGCCTGGGATCCGATCCATGACCTTGGTATCAGAGCGGCTGCTCGGATCTGCAGCTGCTCTGATAGCCACAGCAAACACGGTTAGATTAGGAGGAGAGAAACCGGAAAGCAATCCAGACTAGAGTCCTTTGACAAGATGGATGACAACCCGTAGCTGATAAGATAACCTGAACCTTGAATGGTTATTGGTTAATTATCGTCTTTTGATTATTTGATATCAGATATTTTACCGAGATCAACCAGACTAAAACTCTGGACGCACTTAAGATTTCTCAACCAGGTAAAAATGGAACTATTTCCTCTACTTTTTATAGTGTACAACCTGAAAAGGATCACTGAAAGATAGTATAAAATGACACCAGAAATGATGAGAGAAACCTGCAGAAATTGGACAAAAGAAGCAGAAATCTGTCGTCTGCTGAGGCAAATGAGATTGATGGGCGCACAGCTGTGTGCCGATCAATAACGGCACTGGAGGTGTGATGGTATGAGGGAAGCCAAATCACGGGTGTCATCTGAGGTTGTCCTCTGCGCAGGAGGAAGCAGATGCAGCCTCAGCGGACATGAGACGCTGAGACGGAGTCAGAACCTGCCATCGAGGCAATGTCTTCAAGATTAATACCAGCACTCCACGCTGACCTCCACTCAAGGTTTACGACGAGCACATACAAAGCAGCTTAATCCAAATGATGGAGATGCAGCTGCTGTTGGGATGTGTAATTTGAGCCCGTCCACTTTAGGCCTCCCCTCCCTCCTCCCTGAATTAACTTCCATTCCCTGTCATTTAGCGCAAAGCGGTGGGCTTCCTAAATGGAGATAAAATGGTTTCTCTAATCTCTCCCTGGAAAAAACGACCATGAAACACACACATTTAACAATGCGCAAAACACTGATTGCAACAATTACAG
The DNA here is from genome assembly GCA_016586285.1 of Arothron firmamentum. Lineage (NCBI taxonomy): Eukaryota > Metazoa > Chordata > Actinopteri > Tetraodontiformes > Tetraodontidae > Arothron > Arothron firmamentum. The sequence continues at coordinate 297,032 of BJFM01000793.1, read as the reverse complement.
TAAACCACATCAATATGCGATATTCAATCCATTTTTTTTTTTTTTCATTTTGGTACATTTACGGTAGTTGCGGAGCACCTTTTTCATTGAATGCCAGACAAATGGCAGAGGCTGCAGCACCTGCTAAAAGAACAGGTTTCACCCAGAGGCACCTCTGAAACAACACACCCACGCCGCTTCTGAGGAGAGGAATGTTTGCTTACTTGTTGATTTAGTGATTTTTTTTGTTTGTTTGTTTGTTTGTTTTAAATGCACGGAGGCATGCCTCCATGAGAGGGAGCAACCAAAGGCTTCCAGGACCCAACGAGCCGACATGTGGCGCCACGCTGATAGTGACAACACAAACACTGGGAGCCACAGATAAGGCCGGCCTGGCCCGGCCTGGCCCAGTACGGCACTCACATCAGGTTCTGTGGCCGTCTGTATTTACTCATTTCTAATTCATGTGAGTTTTTTGTTCTTTGTTTGGCACATTTGGCTAAAACAAACCGCGGAATATTCCGGGGGGATTTATTCTACCTTCTCTGAAACTGATGAGAGCTGGTGAAGATAGGGAGTTAAACTGACAACATGTCCCAGGAGAACGGGGCAGATAAATCACGCCGTGTCTGTGTGGGCATCCTGAACACACGGAAGAATCTGTTTCCGGCCTGTTTTTGACAGCACTCCTGCCCTCTGGTGAAGGAACAAAAGCCAAAATAAATAAATAAGACCTGAAACAGAGCTTCAGGTCAGATTGAAGCGCTCCTGCCCCAGCACAGTGGCCCCATTGCTCTCGTGGGACATGTACAATGAGCTGCCATATCGCTACGGCGATATGATCAACACACACACTGTTGCTGCGGCGGCGGCCCTGACACCGCAGACAGAGCTCGGCAGGAAGCGAAGGCAAACTGCGTTGGCTTTAAAGATGGCACCTGACAAATGCAAATATATCAACACACACTGAAAGTTCAACTGACAGAGCCGATGTCCAAGTTTTATTCTGGACACGCCCCATAGAAAACTTAAAAAATGTTTAACTGCGCACGCACAGAGTTCATCAGCTAATGTTTGAATTCACCGTTTCGAACATTAAAATGAAGGCAGGTTGAAATCAAAGCTGTGCAAAGAGTTTCAACCTGCAGACACTTTTTCATCCTGCACACTTAAACCAAATAACAGACCAGAGGTTAAAACACGATGAGAACATTCAGGTCTCATCTTGTTCTGAATCAAGGATTTGCTCCCTCTGAGAGGAGAGGAGAGCCACAAGCTGGTTGGGACTCTAAGGACCAGACTCTCCCAGGGTAAACGACTGTGTTATCAGGCTGTAGGTAAATCAGGTCCACCATGCAAAACCAGTGAGAACCACACTGTTGGAAGGACAAACGGTCAACAGCTGAGCCAGCAGCAGCCACGGGAGCCTGCTCTGGAAGCCCACAGCTGATGTGACCCACTGTCACATGCGTGCGGGCTTTATCTGGCCACATCACTGCTCCAAGAAAGCACTTGGAATGGTCCCAGGGAAGGACCAGGTGGGTGTGGTGTCTGCAAATCTGAAATTTGCTCACCATTCACTGAGCAGGAAGGTGTGGTGCCCGCTCCCACCACCAGCCAGATATTCACACCTTAAAACACAACTTGGTCATTCTGATTCAAGTGTGTTGGATGGACGATGAACTAAATGGCTTTTTAGGGTAAATATATTCCAAAGAGGAACTCTGATGTCACCCTAAATAATAATAGCAACCCCTTATGCATCACATCAATTAAATCTCGGCATCATCGGCATTTAGAGCTTATTTGTCATCCCAGAACAATAGATTTTCTTGTCTGCTGCGAGTGAAAAGCTGTTACACCACAGCAGATGCGGCCTGAAACGACTACTATTGTGCTAATTTGGGGCGAAAATGAATCCTGGTTACAGAGATGGTCCTCAAAATGATCCGCACCCCGATTTAGGAAGCACCGGCCTGGCGTCTGAGCATCGACGGAATGGGACAAAAGCAATTAACGGCGTGTTTGGTGACGGGACCCGAACGCCAGCACTCAGTGTGTGTGCGTGTGTGTACTCCATTTCAGCAATCCTAAAAGGTATAAAGGCTAAGCTAACGTTTGGGATGAGGAGCGAGCCGCATTACGAGCCTCTGCTAACGGTTTGTGCAGACACGCTAGCTATGTCTTGAAAATAATCGAGTGCCTTTGATCACAAAGGCGCAAATCGGACATGAATTAGATTCCATTTGAAAACATACCTGGTCGAGAGGGAGATTAATGATTTCGCTTATAGGCTGCAGGAGAGTAGATCCGGTGCAGGATGCTGTCGTTTGGGTAGCCATGCTCGGTCGGTGTTGGTAAATCCTTTCTCTGTCTTTCCCCGGTATTGTGGACTCCCCTCGGCTGCTGTGATGATAAATACGTTGCTACTGCTGCTGCCGCTGCTGCTGTTGTTGCGACGGGATGGACGCTTGTCATCCACTGCACACATCCAACAGAGACAGCTAAACCGAGACAAGATGATTACCCACTCTGTGCTTTTATGTTCGTCTGACACCCGTGGGTGGGGGCAGGGGGGCGTTTTTTTACACAGCCAGAATACAGTGGGAACAGCACAGATATGGAGCTTATCGGCGTGAGATGTGTCTGTGTGGTTAAATCGTTTTAAGATATCAGTCTCGCTCCTCAGAGAAATGCAATCGGGCGGTTTTGCGCTTGCGCGATAGGTTCGGACGAAGCATGTCTGAAGAAGAAGGGGAACTATCTTGACGGAGATGAATATCTGACGTTTCAAACAAAGTGAAAATGTAGGTGGGGATATTACCGGTCCGACCCTCTTTGATGTCCCTCCAGTTTGACCATTAGGGCTTTGATGCTCCAAAACTCGACCACTTTCTTCGGGGACAGGAGGTCTTGCTTTGTGTGAACATGCGCTCCCCACCCTTTCTACATTCCACACATGGAGGAGAAGACGTGACGTAATGTGGCAAATTTGGAAGGGTGAACACAGAAATACATTATAAAGTTCTTAAAAATAAAAATAAAAAAACACAAAAATACATCTAATGGGGTTAACTGGGGTCTTCCTGCATCTGCACAGTTTTCCCCTCCGACCGGATTCACGAAATAAAGTTGAAAGGTTGCATCATTCCTCACAAAAAAAATAGATTTTGTTGAATGTCCATGCATGTTAAAATGGCAAGCAAGGATGAAATGAAAGTATTGTTGGGTCTCGGGCAGCGGTTTGATACCATAACTGTTATGTAATGGGTCTATAGGAAGTTTGCCTAAGCTTTCTTAAATTAACGGTCTATTACCGCCACCTGGTGGCCAATTAGAGATGGCTTTGTTTAAGAAATATAGCCACTAGAGGGCAGCACGGACACTGTCGTATAACTTAATATAGTTTAATCTTAATTAGATTCTGTTAACGTTTCCTTTTCAGTCTTCTCTCATGCCGAAAGTCTAGAGATACATTTTAAAGAATGCAGCATAAAAAAAAATCTTTATTTACACACTGCACTTTCAAAATACTGGTTCTCATTTCCTCAGAATTAAAATAACACATTTTCTTATTTTTGTCACCTTCCTCCTGAGCAATTTTCCATAAGCAATCTGGCTGTGTTGAAGGCTGTTGAGAGTCTGTCTCTATATATATCTATAAAACTCTGTTATAGAGTCACAGACCTACAGCTCCATATTAACTTGGCATTGTAACATTCCACTCTCAGAAAATTCTTCCATTCTGTTTTTGTAATTTGTCTTTGTTTTCCCCTTGGGGAATTTTTTTTTTATCTTTTACGTAAATATCAATGCAAATAGTACATTAATCGAGAGAGGAGTTTTCTCAAACTACAAAAACAAAAGCAGTGAAACAATTATTTTCCTTTTTTCTCCTTTGAAGTCCTATTTTAAAGCATTTGTGCATTTTTGTATCTTGCAATGAAAGTTGTATAGCACATAAATGTTCTCATTACATTGTGCCTTGTGTTTGCTCTGGCTACAAGCTTATTTGAAACCACTGTACCTGATATTGAATCCGGTCACATGGGCTCTTGGCAGAGGAATGACTCAGCATCAAGGGTGTGTGTTTAAGAGTGTTTGGAATATTGATCCAACAAGTGTATCAAAGGCATTCTTGCTTTTTCATTTTTTACCAGAACATCAGCGGCAGACAGGTCCTTCAGATTACACAGAAATTGTGAAAAGGTGGAGACTATAATGATTCATGGATTTACTGTGTTACTAATATATAAACCAACATAAGCTCCTCTGGCCAGACATGTCTAATAGAATCACCAATAATCCATAACCACACACAGAACATAGACCATAAAGACAAGCAGAAACATGCATTTCTGCATTCAGGCCACTCTCTTCCATCTTCATCAATGATAACTATTTCAAATCAGCTCATTAAAGCTAGCATCGCCATGGCAACTCTCCTTTCCCCTCTCACACACAGATCCTCCACCTCAGACTGAACTTCAGAAGGGAAATCAGAGAGGGTCGAGACAATCCCCACATTCATCAGCGTAAAAAGCCGCGGCAGCGTGTGAATGCCCAGTTCCTGGAGGTTCCTGCTCTTTTATCCTGGGATTCACAAGTGCAGGCCTGTTTCTTTACAACTTTTTACATCTCAATGCTTTGTGTCTGACACTCGCTGGGATGGAAGAGTCCATAATCAGCTCCTTATATAGAGGCAATAGTTCATGTTTTTGCACTGAGGCGTGCTTCTCCGGGGACGTGCAGCCTCTGTCAGTGCGATTGAGACAGGAAGCGTCTTTGTGTTTACGGGTCAGAACAGAGTCTCCCCAGACGGCCTCTAGAAATAGAAGAGAAGCACTGTTGGACAGGCAGCGACCAGCTTCAGGACGCAGCTCGAGCATCGACAGGGCTGCTGGAGCTCAGATTCCTCCAGAAGAAATACACTGTTGACGCAAATAAGGATTAACGTTGGCAGTGTTTTTAAAGGTGACATTACGCTAATCAATTGTGGAGAAGTCCCTGCTCTTTCAGAGAGATTCAGCTAATTTTAGCCAGTTAAAGCAGGAATATACTCTCAAACATGGGTGGATTAATCAGCTAATAGGAGCTCATCGACTTGACTTTACCACGGCGCTGCTGTGACAAATAATAACCCACTCATTATCCTCACTGATGGCTTCTGGGAATAAATGGCTAATACTCTCATAAGTGTGTGTTTTCTTGGTGGTTTAACAATTACTATCCTGTGGTTTAGATCACCGGAGGGCAGTTAGGAGTAAACATGGAGGAAGAGTTCACAGCCGCAGAACTTTTCTGCAGAAAACATCGGGTGTCCTTGGAGAGAGACAGGAGAGAAAGTGTAGGGAGGCATAGATGACCCTGAGTGTGGAGAAGAAGGTCCAGGCTGGGACGCCTGATATGTTCAGCTGTGCACTGCCAGAACCTAAGAGGAGCAATAATTACTGTAAAAGCCACTTGTTCTTAATGATGAAGGAGCTGGGTGGGCTCCTGTGACCGCTCAGAGGTGTGTGCACGGTGGAGGAAGGACATTATTTCTTGGGTGTCCTTCAAGGCGGAGAGGTTAAATGGAAAGCGGGAGCTGGATCATGGCTGCCTGTAAGAGCTGAGAAACTGGAGCATAAAAGGAGGTTAGAGACCTGGTTTGGTTCTGTGAGGGAGTATAGAGGAGGATGAGAATGAGGATGCTTTCTTTTGTTATCTGCCTCGGAGGCAACTGCATCCAGCTCTGACCTCTGACCTATTGATTCCCCCCTGATTAAAGGACGTCTGATCAGAATGGATGCGAAGGACGTCAGATGTAATCTGAAGCTTGAGGTTGTTTCCAAGGCAACAGAGGAAATAAACACACACTCAATTTAATCACCTTAATCTGGGTGAGAGCTGCTGATTCTCTCCCCGCGTCTGCAGTCACACGTTTGGTTTTGTGGGTCCAGCTCTGGGTTTCTGCAGCCCATCTTTATTGTAACAGACGCTGTATAAATAAAGTGAATTTGAACTGAATTACATTTCTTACTTCCAAGTCACGAGTCTGTTCACATCTGAACACCCTCATTTATGTGTTATAAATGTCGGCGTTAAAGATACACTCTCTAATTTGGGGTCAACTCCGGTTCTTCCCCGCTCATCCTGTGGGATAGAGCACATTCCTGCCTGTTGGCGACGTGTCTGTGGTGCGTTGTCATGGCAATATCAAAAAGATGTTGAACATCTGTTGTCCATGACATGACTGAAACACAACACACAGAAAACATCAAACTCTTTCCCCACGCCTGCATCTGCAAATATTTCCAGTCCGGTCACAAAAAAATATGAAAAAAAAACAACTTTCTACTTCAGATGTTATAGATTACAGCCAATAATATAACCAAAATTAGCAGTGAATGTTTGTGAACATGTGTGAATATTTGTGTTTTGGATGCAGCCCGTTCTGGGCTTCTGTAAAAACGTGGAAGACCCAGGGAGGGGGACCTGGGCAGGAATGAAAACACAACAATTAGCATGCTAATGTTACCCCACAACTTGGAAGCCATGCCCCAGCTTCAGTCTCTATGACTGGATTAAAAATCTTACACGTGGAATTTATGCGGGTTTGTCGGGACCAAGCCCTCTGAGGTAAAACAGAATTTGAATCACTTCTTTGTGTGGGAGAAAACGCTGGTTACAGTTCACAGGCCTTCCCTCGGCACTCCTCTCCCCAGCTCAACCTCCCCCCCACCATCATTCCTGTCCTATTAGTATTCTCCCAACGTACAGCCGGGGCTCAGGTTCAGCAGCCCCTGAGCTTGGGTCCGTGCACGGACAGAAGACTGTGACTACCTCACCAGCGCCGCCTCCATTGAATCCCCTCCGAATCTGTAGGAGGAGCTGGATTCAGGTCCTCGCCGAGGCCTGAGATTTGTCCTTTAGTCCAGTTGCATGTTGGGAAAACGTTTCAGCTGCCAAACGTTCCGAACGGGCCGTTGAAAGAAGCCATTCATTCCACTTATTTGAGACATTAAAAGCCGGATTGTGAGGTGATCCCACCTGTTACACAGTCGTGATGTTCTGGCAGCGCCAGAGGGGGAAAAAGTGACTTGGGCTCCAACTGAAGTCCTCTTTATTGCAGCAACACGTTGTGTTGCTTCCTGCTGACATTCAGATGCAAATCGCACACTGGACGCTTCATTCGCTTCTGCCGGATTACAAATTGCAGGCATATTTTCAGAAGCGTGCACGTGTGTTAGGACATCTGCTTTGTTTGCTTGTCACTGCAGTTGCGAAGGTCGTCCATCCAGGAGGGACCTCATCTAACAGTAACAAGAAGAGGATTGACAACAAAAAAAAAAGAAAAGAAAATTTCTGAGTATTAAAAAAAAACCCTCCCTTCAGAACGACAGATGGGGCTGAAAATATCATCTGTGTCAGCTCTGAAAGGATGGGTTATGCTGTTTGTTCCTGCTGACCCCTCTGACTGAAATGCTCTGTCTCTGGCTAGCAGATGCTCTTCAGTGTGTGTGTGTGTGTGTGTGTGTGTGTGTGTGTGTGTGTGTGTGTGTGTGTGTGTGTGTGTGTGTGTGTGTGTGCGCTGAGCGGCCAGTCAGCCAGAGCAGCCCGGGTATTGAGCTCCTCATCTCTTCAGCTTGCCAGGAGACGCTGCAGAGTTAAAAGAATGTGTGAACACTGCCCAGTTTGTGATTAAAAGCTGCCGGGCTTTTTCCTCGGCTGCTGTGATACTATTTATACCGGCGGCTGTCTTGCTGGGGCTGAATGGGGCGAAAAAACATCAGCAGATTTTTCACCCCAAAGCCCAGGAAAAACACAGGCACTCTGGGAGCCCACTGTTGACAAAAACGCCAGCATGGGAGAGTCTTCACAGGTTTCAGCTGCTAATGATGGACTGTTTCGTCTTCTTTTTTCTTTTTTCTTTTTTTACCTTACTTTCCACAGCAGGATTTTCAGAGACAAAAGAGTTTTCTTAACCACATTTTTTTGTCCAGCTGTGGCTGACAGAAACGAGTGAACATATTCTTGTGTGGACATAATGCTGCAGCAGTATTAGCATGTACTTGGAGCTGGTGTGCTCAGATGATGATGCTTTGGGAATTATTGGCCTAATTAGCTTTTTCTCCTCTCCTCTTTTAATGTGGGGGCAAGACTGAAGAATTTTCTCTATTATCCAGAGGCATTAGCCTTTACAATAAAAATGAACAATATATGCTGCATTTTTCCCCCTACGTTTTTGCATCCGTCTACTTTTCTCCACCTGAGCTACAATGCTGAGATAAGATGGTGCCTAAATGATATAGGAAATATTGACATGATTCTAGTCTAAAATGGGGATATTTTTTCTCAAAATATGGAGTTTGCTTGTTGAGTTAACAACAGGTGCATTTTTCAATGTCATAGCATTTAAGCTTGTAAGAAATGTGGGTTGTCTGGAGTGCAAATTTAACTTACTGTTTACTAGAGTAACATTTGACAAGAAAAACATGATTGGTTGGACGCTAGCCTTGTTTACTATCAGAAAGGTGATTTGTTGAGCATATTGACATCAGCAACAATTAAACTTAAAACAAGAAAGTAGTGAGATGTTTGGCCATGTTTATTACTATTACTTCTTTATTTAAGGCTCCTCAGATCCAGTTAAGATACTGAGTATATAAACTTTACCTGCTTTTGCGCAGAACATTGAACTGCCCACACTGGTTTCATATTTCCCCGAGCACATGCTTTATTAGTTTACGAGGGTCGTGAATGCAACATGAGGTCACGCCTTCCTAGAGTTCTGATTGGATCCCATTTGCCAGCTGCTCTTCCCTATTGGCTGATGCGGGTCCGTCCAATCTCCTCCTCTACCTTTGTCAATTTCTTGCGCCCCGGTTGAAAACGCCTGCTTGTTGTTCCTCCAGAGGTTAGAGGACGAGGACGTGCTTTGCAGACGCACCGCCGGAGCTTTGGAAACACCGTCAGAGCTCCTAAGACTCAAACAAGCAAAGCTTTCTAACGCGATCGCAGCGCCATCCCGTAAAACTGAATGGTAAGCGAGCAGTGGGTTGGACGCCAGGAGGGGCAGATCCGAAGCCCCATCACCTTGTAGCAAAGAGCGGCAAAGCTGTGACGCCTCTGGCCGGTGCGATCTTTGGGAAATACGGGAATGACATGAACACGATGCTTTTCAGCCCCCGCGGACCTTCAGAGACATTCCCACTGCTGCTGTAAACTTTTCCGGCCGAAACCTCACCGTCGCCAAAGTGGGATTACTGAACGCGCGTCTTCTTTTTTTATATTGGCAAAGAGATACATAATGCCGGACCAAATCACAGTTTCAGAATTTGTGGCAGAAACAAATGAAGACTATAAATCGCCGACTGCCTCCAACTTCACCACCAGGATGTCCCACTGCAGGAACACAGTGGCAGCCCTGGAGGAGGTAAGTGAACGCAGCATTGATACGGTCCATTAATTATCCGCATAAACCTTATTTTTTTGACGAATTTAATTCATTTGCGTGGCGATAAGACGAGCCACGGCTCAGTTTATGTCCCTTTGTTCCTTAAGATTTTAGGATTTAGTCGCTGCCGTTTCAACACAATGAGCATATCATTCAAAATGAACCTCATTTTGGAGCAGGAATGGTTTCCCGAAAAGACACTTTATGGAGGAAACCCCAGAAAGAACAACGGGAGAGTGGTTGCCCCTCAAGATAAACACACACTAAATAACCTTTTCTAGAGGTGAAAGCGTGGAAGTTGTAGCACAGGAGAAGAGTGATCGCAAACGCCTGCTGCAGGGGGACGTGCATGTGCAGGAGAAGCCTCTGTCTTGCAGGACATCGGTAGGAAGGACATTTCCGCTGGTGCCCTGACAGACCTCTGCTCCCTCCCCTGAGTTTCCCTACTTTGTGTGTTGAATGGCAGAGCCTCGCCCTTGCTGATGTAAAAATAGCATTTCTCACAGGAGAAACTCTGTATTATATGTGTTAGTGGGTCTTTCTGGTGGCAGCTGCTGAAGGAGGAAAGGGCTAATTTCCTGGTTACGTTTTATTTCTTTCTTTTTTTGTTTTGTTTTTATTCTTAACCACCATGACGGAGGCTGTTGCCTTTTAAGAATGAAAATCTGCACGCATGCATGCACAGTCTGATGGCCTGTGGTCATTTGGTGACTGACTTTGGTGTCAGGTTCCTCCCGTGTTATCTTCCACATTATCAGCCAGACACACACCTGCTCAGGTTGACAGGTGCGTCACCGACACAGCGTCCAAACCATTGCTGTTAATGCCGGGTTAAAATAGTCCTACATCTTTGAAATGATGAAAATAAATAAATAAATGGATAAAAAAATATTCTATGCAAGGAGCGGGAAATGTGTTTGGAGGCCGACGGTTTGGGGATGATGTGGTTATTGTTGCAGAGATCTAAAGTAGTACGCAGGGACATCGGGCGGCCTGTTGTTCTTTCACACTGACCTGCACGCACCCGCTCAGAGAACACAAGGCTTTATTGTTGGAGCAACAAGACCTTGTTCACTTTGCTCTGTTTGACCAATTAAACACCACAGTGGCTGGGGAACACTTCCACTTATTGTCTGCTGGCCTGCCTGGAATCTCAAACACACACACACACACACACACACACACACACACACACACACACACACAAGCACGATCACATTTACATATGGACATATATGGGCATCTATGAAACCAGCAGCTGCTATTTATAAGTTTAAAAATCAGCTCTTTTTCCTGCTATATGCATTCAAAGATTACTCACACTGAGTGTTAAAAATAACTTATTTTATTGTGTGTTCTTGAAGTCCAAGTGAAAGTATCAGATTTTAATTAAAATCTTGGTCTTTGCCTTCTGAGAACATTTTATTCATTTCTAGACTTGTGCTCATCTGATGCCACAGCACTTAAGATCATTTATCACACTTCCTGCAGCTCCCTTGAAGACACAATAGAGATTCTCAGACTAGTAAACAGACCTTGATGAGTAAAATCGAGGAAGGCCAGCCTCATATTTGGCCTCCAGAAAGCACCAGTGCATGTATGATCTTTGGATCATGTGTGTTTGGAATGGCACACACCCCTTGTTGTGTATTTTCCAATACCTTCAAAAGTCTCCTCACAGTCTGGTTGGTTATTGGAGGACTTTAAACATGATAACAGGAACCTAAAGCACTCTGGGATTTTACAGAAACAGATAAACAAATGTTGCATAATTACTTCTATGCAAATCTTATTGAATCTGATGCAACCTTAATTAGGCTAGTTGCTTAAACTGCTGCTAAACCACCTAAAAGACTCCTGCATGTGTGTTCTGTTAAATCCACAGCAATAAAAACCTGTTTATCCACTAAGAGGATGTTGGGATTTGAGGTTATGACCCCCTCGCCTGTGAAACACTGGTTTTCTTCCTTCCTGCTTATTTTGTCTTTAAAGTTCAGACTTTTCAGAAATAACAGCTTGAGGAGATATTTCTCCTCTTTCCATAAACAATGACTAAACAATGACTTTTTGCTAGAAATGCTATGCTAAGTGTTTCAATTTTCACTTAACAGCAGCATTTTTGTGAGGTGATAACAGACGGCAAACATTCTGTGTTTAAAGTTTGGTCTAAAACAGGCGTCATCCCTGAGGGCCGAGTTGACCTTTGTGTTATTGAAGCGGAGCCATTGATTTTTGAAGAAATGCCACTTATTTCTTTGTCTCTAGCAGGGCAGATTGAGGGGCTGGTGTTTCAGGAGTCGTGGGTTTATGTGATTCAGACTGTGGCTGTATTTTATATCCAAAGTGGATGTATGGAGAATGCTGCTCCTGTGGGATGGTGGAAGCCCTGACATAGACCTTACGTCACAGTTTGAAGTCAGGGCTTCCAGAACTGATGCGTGCGCAACATTATGGGTGAAAAGCAGGAATTTATGCTATCAAACAGTGACTTATGAGTGAGCAGAGGAGAGAACATGGGGGATAAAGGATTTAACTCTGAGCATTAGGTTACCTATGATGGTGGCTGTGGCTCTATAATGACTGATTATAACATCTCTCAATGGAGAAGGTTTTAAGGATAATCTTATAAGTGCAACGGGTGTCAGCCTCCCGGACCTGGACAGGGAACTGGCTCTAAAGCAGAGGTGCCTGATGGCTAAAGGTCATCCATTCCACTTTTGAAGATTTAAGGAACCACAAGGAAACCAGGACTGAGAGCAGAGTGGTCTTTGTGGATAATGACGGCGTTTGGCCTCAGAAGGCCGCGGAGGTCAGAAGTATTTCAAACTCTATTCTGGATGTCATGGGAAGCCAACAAAGGAGACATAAGATCACTCTTCTTCATCCCCATCAGCACTCTAGCTGTAGCAGTTTGGGTCATCTGGGCGCTTTTCAAGGAAATATGTTGACGTCATGATGACAATAAATTACAGTAGACGGGCTGAAAAGTAACACATGCATGGATGAGATTTTTAGCACCCTTCCCAGGCAATATGTTCCTCATCTTGCTAGCATGCAGAGCCAGTGCACATCCAAAAATCTAGCTGGGAAGCACTACTCTTTCCATCCTTATTCAGTGAGTAAACCTTATAGCCAAGTCAGGTTTTCACAGGCCATTTTGTTGGGAGACTATATGGTGCTATCTCTAAGTACTATCTCCTAGCAACAGCCACGGTATGTACACTTTCAGGCAAACGTTATCTCTTGCACCTGTCGTCAGTCCGGTTTTTGTGCGCCCACCCTTCAGGGCACTGATGTAATGGGTCTTGTTAAATGCTAAGTGGGTTCTTGATGATCTCATAAGTGATTAAAAAGCAGCTGATGTGTCCCTGCTGTGACTGCCTTTAGTCGCTCATCTCTTTATAGCACCTCTAAGCTTAATCTCAAACCAGCATGTGCTTTAATGTGACACAAACACAGATCCGATGTCAACACAAGATGGTGTCGCGTTGGTGCCTTGGGAGCGGTGCTCCTCTGTGGTTGCAGCAAAACGACAGGCTCTCGCTGCTTCTCTTTACCGTTGGAATGTCTTATTTAAGGCGCAACGTATGGCGTCCATGCCTGACCGGCTCGTGTTGATGCTGGAGGAATTGCCAAGGCTCAGCCACCTTCTGCCCTGGTTCCTAACCCCCCCTTCCCCCCCGTTCCGGGCCAGGTTGGTGGGAGCGAGCGCGTGGCCAGGCCTGGGTCAGCAGCTGCCACCCCACAACAGGTGGTCCGGAGGAAAGTTTTAACAAGCCTTCAGTTATCAATGCAGAGACAATAGCTTTAAAGGCACACAGATGGATGTCGGGGCTAGCACGAGGATTTAATGTGAGCAGTCCGGAACCCTCAGACACTTTGACCAGTCTTTATATAATACCTAAGAAGCTTACTGCTTCCTGTAATTGAAATTGGATTTCTGGCTGCATCACTGCAGTTCCGTCTCCTCCCTTCACCCTCACCCTCCATCTGTTCAGCCTACATCTTTAACTGACAGCATTAAAGGCAGCAGAGCAGGCTGCATTAAAGCAAGCCCATCTGTAGCATATCAGCTCTGCAGAGTCACTGCTTTTATTCCTATTTCGGGAGCAATGTCTGTGTCTTTGCTTTGGTTTGCAACTGGAAACCATGCCCACAACCTAATTTATGACTTTGGAATTTTTGCCTGAATACTAGTGAGTTTAAGAGCATTTAAAGTAGATTAAATGGATTATGTTGCAAACTGTCAACTTTACTGGAGCACACAAAGTTGTTCTGTCTGGAATCCTCTGTGGCGGTCTTGGTGTGAAATAATGCAGTTCTCCACAGCTGCTACAAGGGCCAAAAACTGATTATTGAAGTGGGGAAATCTGATATTGGCCCATATAAAAGTTGGGGTGGACCACAAGGGCCACTCTGGTGAAATGCTGGAGGACCACATTGTCCATCAGAGCGTCCTGGTCCATATTGTCTTAGACAGCTTCTGTTGCTCTCCATTGTTCCCCGACAGGCCTCTTCATTAATGAACTCCTCCATTGATTTGTAGTCCCGGCCACTTGGTGGGATTGTGGGGCGAGGCTGGGGGGGGTGAGGGGTGAATCCTCACAGTTGTGCTGTTCCGCTGTCACTTTCACTCGGGGACCACGCGCAGACCTTTCCTCCACAGACAACATAATCCTCAGAGTTTTGAGGGATCGTAAGTGCTTTCACCCAGCTTCATTGGCTGGATAGAGCTGCGCGCACACAGATAACAAGCTATTTGGCTCCTTTTAGGAAGAAAATGTGGCGTTTATGAGCTCTGGCTCGGTCTGCTTGGTTCACTATGCAATGAACCCTGTGGTGTGATTTCTCTCTGCTATCAAAGCAAAACCAACTCATAAAGAATTGTAAAGCACAGAGCTGTGCTTTGTGGGTAAGGCGGGGACAAAGATATGCACTTGTAAAAAAAAAAAACAAAACTCAGGTTGAAATGAAAATATTCAGAATTTGCTTCTTCTGGTGTCTTCTTAAATTGCAGTCTTTAGGGTATCCTCGTTTTCTGGAGAGGCTCTATTGTATGTCAAATTAAATTTCGTGTCATAAAGTTGCCATCAAAGGCCTTTTCAGCTTTTCTTTCTTTGCGAATTGATTTATTGGGGAGTTTCTGAGAGCGGGTCGTGACCACTTTGTCTCACGCCCACCGTGCTGGCCACTCTGTTCTGGGACTACTGGTTTAACACCAGTGTGATGAAAAGGGAGAGGAACTGGAGGGACAGTCTGAGGCTGGTGCCATATGAGTCCACACATTTGCTTTTCATTTCCCATTCCCTCCTTCCAAAGTGGTTTTTATCCGTCTCCTGCTATTTTATAAACTTAATTAAAGACTCCCCTCAAAGTTGGGAAGACTATCCTAACAGTTTTTAAACATGACACCATCAGGTCTTTAGCTTTCATTTACTTGTTCTTGGCTTCTGCTCATGCAGTTTAATCTCTCGTCTATCAGAAAAGAACAATTGGGAAGATTAAAATGAGAACCTTCTCAATGGTAACATTTTAATTTGATAAATCCTGACATGACTCCCATAAAACAGCCTTAGCGAGTGAAGTATTATCCTCCCGAGGTAGCACAGCTGTCTGGGATACAGAAGCAAATGTGCTGCGGCTTTGCGTCGTCTCACAAGTTGTAAAACGTCAAGAACCCCGAACGAGTACTTTGGCTGAGCCGTTAACATGAAAGTTTGTTTTCCAACACTTTAATTGCAGCACTTGATGTTGTCGTCCCAGTGTGAGTTCTAGCAGCCCGCAGTCCAGGCTCTACTCCAACCGTGGTCTTTGTAGTGTTCACCAAGGGGCCATAAAGCTAAAACACCACCAGATTGATGGGCTGAGTTGGAATAACTCACAGAGGAACACGCAGAAGTGGAAACCCGAAGTCATATCCCACCTCAACAAAGACCTTTCTGTTTTTTTACCATTTTGTGGAAGTGACTTTCTTGTCCTTTCTGTCATACTTCCAGTGAAGCTACAAATCGGAGTTTTCTGCACTTCCCCCTGAGGCAGAGTGATGAAATCACATCTCTGTCGGACCAGAGAGATCCCACAGCCGTGGCCTGGCAGCAGAGCCCACGTCCTTCCAAATGTTGACTCTGCTCCCTCGGTTTATTTTAAATGGAGTTTTTTTTAGCGTATTGTTATTTCTGTTGTATTTGATTCATTGAATTTGGACTGGTTGGTTAAATGTGTTCATATTGAGGTTCTGTCTGGAAAGGGAGCATGTGTAAGTGCTCCAAGCCTGGTTCCCTCCTGCAGCCTTGTGCCGCATATCTGACAGATGTTTCGAGTGAGCTTTTCCTCTGTTGATATTCAGGTAGGCAGAGAGAACAGCCTTCCTGTACCGACCCTGAAGGCACCACATGTGGAAGAGGAGCTCATGTGTCTGTAAGAACTGAATAGCAGAGTCAGACCAACACTTGTGATCCACAGCTGCAGAAATGCTGACGTGTGCTTGAGTCGACGGTGCCGTTTCCAGGCACATTTCTGCAGGTGAATTTTTGCAGATCACTAAACATGGCTGTAGCCGATGTCCCTAAAAGCACCTTTCACGTCTGCATTCCACACTGGTCGCGAAAAAGGAGCGAATCGTCATACAGACGGATCTGTCAACTATTTTGGCATCAGTTTTCACAGGTCGTACAGCTCCGCCAGGGAGAAGCTCAGAGCCAGAATTACAGCGCACGTGCAAAGGGGGCTTAATGGGATCCTTTCTGCTGCTGTGTTGCAAGGCTGAGGTTAATGCGGGTAACTTGGTAGTCACAGTGATTTACTGTGTCCTTCAAGGCTGCTACCGCTCCAAATGATGTAGCTGCTGATCTCCAGATCACATCTGCGAGTAAAAACGCTGCACATGTTCCAGCGCCGACAGTCATCAGGTCGTAAAAACTCTCAATGCGCAGCTGTCCCTTTCAACATGTCAAAGTGAATTGATTATCTATTTTCCATTTGTGATTCCGTGTTTCAAGGTTGGATCTCGTCAATGTACCATTAGAAGTGAGAGTTATTGATCTTAGTAAGCCAAAGTAAGCGAGCAAAGAGGGACATGGAATTAACTGATGGGGTTGTACTATTTGTTGCCGGAAACAGTGATTGTTTTAACACTTCTGTACGACAGAACAGGGAGGAGCGCTCGTCTTCTGCTTTGTTGGATTTGATTCGGATGCGTGTACGCTGTGTTGTGACGGCGCCTCTGAGAAAAGCAGGCCCGCGTCTCTCCAGCCAGACATGCTGTCATCAGCAGAACGCTGGTGGGAGGGAACAATAGGGCTAGGCCTCCGTCCTGTGCGTTGTTCACTCCAACATGCAATCATCCAGGAATGTCTTTCTTCCTCAGATGCAGGAGTCTTTGAGCTGGAGAGCGAGCGCACGCGTTTAACAGGCTGGTTTGGAACCTCGTAGCCAGCGGCAGCATCTGGCTTTCACAGATGTGAATGCGCCATTATCTCACATATCAAACCCTGATTTCAGTTTATTAAATATAGATGGATTACATGATTAACATACAGGATCCATACATCCACGCAAATATTTGGGCTTGAACGTTACTTCAGACGAGTGGGTCCCCATGGAAGCGCTGTCTTTGACCCCGCTGTGGGGTGACAGCCTGTAAATTTGCCCGCAGCAGATGGTTCCCAGTTTTAATCGCCGGAACGTTGATGATGGCTTTGTTTTAAAATGAAGATTAATTCCGTTCAGCTCGGGCTCCGCCTCCCCCTCCCAGGGTCAACCTGGCCGTTTAGCTGCAGGAGGGGAGCGAAGGCTGCTCTGGTAGGTGTGAGAATGGACGAAGAGACGGAAAATATGCTGACATCACAGTCCGGCGTATTAGTAAACGCTGTTAGAAACCCAGGACCTGGTCTACAGTGGCTTACTGGTGCCCCAGAGCCAGCGTTGGCTCACTCCCAGTCAGAGTGATTGAATGGGGGTGTGTGCGAGTGATTTAGTGTCTTGTTTTAGTTGTGTTCAGAATGGTTTATTACGCTGCCTGTTTGTCCCCCACTTGTGTTGCCCTTTTTCCACTTGGACCCGTCTTTGCAGATGGAAAAGGACCACTGGATGATAAAAATAAGGAAGTATAGTAATAAATATACTAGTGGGAAATGCCCCAATTTTTAAAATATGGTGTTTACATGCGCGTTCATACAACGGTTCAACGGCGTGTGCATCAAAACCGGTTTCTCAAGTCCACGTATAAACGAAGCCACTGTTCCAACTTTTTCCCAGAAGCTTTTCCCAGGACAACCGAAATCACTGAACGTTCCAAAACCTGTTTGGTGAAGCCAACAGACGCTTCCTCACAGGGCCACACACGCCTCAGAAGGTGAAGCAATCGCTGAAGACAGCTGAGAATACCGTAAAATGAAACCAGGGTCTGACCCACCGACACAGCAGCTTCACCCAACTGGTTTCTGTAAGTGGCTGCTCCATTTGACTTAACAAATTTAACCTGTTTGAGTTTACAGTGGGGTGTAAATTTTTTTCCTTTTACTAGACCGGCTTTTAAAACAAGGTGACATGCTTTGACTTGAGTAACCCCCCCACCACCCCCACCCCCACCCCCGCCCCCCTTGTTAACCCTCTCATCTTTCACTCCAGAGGCATTTAAAGCATCAAATAATCATTAAATAATTGATGTCTCGTTGTTAAAGAGCTACCTGAAAATGGAAAACACCTCTTTTTTTAATCTCGTATGATGACTGCTGATCCTGGTTTTTGTCTCAGGCTTTTTACTCTGAGGGCTTCAGGGGTTTTGGACTTACAGAGCTGAGCCGAGGTAGATCAGCACACGTCTCCAGTTACCTCTGGAGGTCTTTGTCCTCTCTGATGGTATGTTCTCTGTCTTTGTGCTGTGTTTTGGAAACAGTTAACCGGCACAGACAGACGCGTGGTTCTGAGCTGCTGCCAGACGCTGCTAATTTGGCTGTTGGCATATAAAACTCATGAGTGAGGCAACCTGTGGTACAACATTAATTTAATGTATTTAATGCATCATCACATCTGGTGTCCTCCTCCTGTCTCTGTCCAGTATCCATGTGTGTCCAGCTATGTTCTGCAGCTGAATGGCAGCCTTTGTGTCTCTGTTAGCAGAGGGGATCTGATATATGTCACTCAGAAGGAGAGCCGGGTTGGGAAAAGCGGCGCCAGCTTTGGCCGTCTCGGGTGGATACACTTAATAAAGCCCTCAAAAACTCATTTTCCCAAATCCCCCCTCATCCCGAGAGACTTCCGAATTCATCGCTAAGACAGCGCAGCGTTGTATTTGCTGGAATTCCTGTGGTTTTTTTCCTATGTTAGGTTTGTGGATTTGAAGCATACAAATATGTGTGAGAATGGGTTCCTTACTGCTCTTCTCCTACAGTGCTTTATAGTGACACACACACACACACACACACACACACACACACAATGAGTGACAATGGAACCTGGTCTATTCTTAGCTTTACCTTGAATAATTCATTACTGACAGCCAGAGTGGAGCTGACATTAAGACACAGACACACACACAGACACACACACACACACACACACACACACACACTGTAACCACCTATGGAGACAGGCCTTCAACAACAGAACAGCAGATGTTAGAATTCAACTCAGTGTGACTCAAAGTTGAACTGACTGGAGTTTTCCACATTCCATGAAGCACCGTGCCTCAGAGATGCTATAGAACACCTTCTAAATCTCCAAATAGGGCTGATAGAAAGGGGATGGAATCAGAATGCTTGATAAATGAAATGAGTCACAATTAATCTGGTCCTATAGCATGAAAATGGTTTTAGTGGTTGGTGAATAATTACAGCGTCTGTGTTTCTGTGTCTTCAGGCTCTGGACGTGGACCGAAGTGTTCTGTATAAGATGAAGAAATCCGTGAAGGCCATCTACACATCTGGTCTGGGTGAGTTCTGCTGTGTCTTCCGAACGTTTGCGATGGTTTGTTTTCTTTAGGCGCTCTCTAAAATGGTATGAAAAGAGGCCATTTATGAAGCGATCAAGACATTGAGTAGAAGCTGTGATAATTAGTTTGACTAAAGCAATTGTTATTCACCTCCCTGAAGCATTTGTTCCAGTGATCTGTGTGTGTGCGCGTGTGCGCGCGTGCGTGTGCATGTGTGCACGTGTGTGTCTTATTACCATGCTCATTGTGGCGAGCTGTGCCAGCGTTGGGTGTTTCCAGTGTCCTTTGTTTGGCCGGCCTGACAGAACCCTGCTGAGAGGGAGAGCGAGGGAGGGAAAGAGACCTCTGAACAATGTGCTGATGGTGTCTTTTCACCACACAGCCAGCTCTGTTCAGGCCACAGGGACAGCTGTCTGATCTACAGCCCCAGAGGAACAGCTGGGGACCACGCCGCGTCTGCGTGTGGCCGCAGAGGCGTTTTCCCTCACCTCGCCGTGGTCACAAAACCTGCATGTTCACATTTTTTTTTAATTTATTTTTTTTAGCCATACACGGGTTCCCTGCTCTGTCACGACAGGAAAGAGTCATCTCAGGCCAGAATACCAAAGCAAATGTTGAAAAATCATTTCAATTCTGGTCCCATGCGTCTGGGTGCACGTTTGAGGCGTTCAGGTGTTTCAGGCAGTTGGGATTTGCCAGGATTATGAGCTGGATTAGCGGTGTATGGAAATATCAGGAGGAGCTGAATGCACCTTTTTGCACTGGAGCGTGAAGCTTCCTGTGGCGCTTCCAGTGGAAAAACAACCTTGGTTTGTTACATTCCAGACATAGTGGAGTCTAATCTGTCTTAAATACAACAAAGTCACTCTTTGGCTCTACATGTTGACAGTGTGTCTTTCAACGCAGAGTTAATATTTCAGCACGGTATTATGTTAAAAGTAAACCAGCATCAGTACAGTAAAAATACAGGAAAGTGAGTGTTGGCCTGGAAGTCCTGTCTATTAATTTGCATGTTATTTTATGGATTATTAATGACTATATAAAGTTTGGTGATTAAAATAAATACGTAGTAATGCTAGGAGGTGGCAGATCTGACAGCTGCTCTTCTGAATCTCATGTGAGAGTGTGCGAGCTCAAGAGAGGTGTGAGAGGAAGCTACTGTTGCAAGCTCAGCAGCTTTCTTCTCCTAGTTCCTCCTTTGTTTTGGCATCCTCATCTTTTTTCATTTCACATTTGTTTTTCGGTGTTCTCCAGATATTTGCTTGCAGTCTTTTTCATTCCGGTTAGTGTCCTCTGAGTAAATCTCCTGGTTTTTTTCAGCCATTGCGTCATTCAGATCGACTCTCTCTGAGTCAAATCTGTGTCTCTGTGCTTCCCGACTTCCTCTGGGACGCAGTGAGAGACAGACAGGACAAGGTCAACTGCTCCCAGTTTAGATGTCTTCCATCCCAGACTTTCTGGAGCATTACCAGCATGAAGTAGATGCACAGTTCATTATGGTTTTAATAGGTGCAGAATGGACATAAACCTGTCCAGACGCTGTGTCAGTGTGTCCAGGCCTGCTGGAGCCAACTATAAATGGCGAGTGTGGTGGAGACAGAGGGAGGAAACAGAGGCTGGATAATTAAACCCTGTCTGTGATTCTGGGTGTGAACGCAAGAGCTGGATAATACAGCAATTTTGAATGTAGGATGTTCTCATTCGATCCCTGGAAAATGTGTATTATAATCTTATTTTTTTGTCTTCGAGAGGAAGACGGTGTTGTGCACACAACTGCGTTTTAGCAGGTCGTGTGCCTGCTATTAAAGGATTTATATGTTGCTTCACGGACTACAGCACTTCCTCTGGTAAACACAAGCTTTGGGTGTGTATTGTTTTGAAGTGAGCTGTGTTTTATTTGTCTTTTCCATCTATTTTCTGTGATGCTGCAGTCCCAGTAGTCACCTGTTTGATGGTAATGAAAAGGTTGGCAAAGCCTTGACACAAAAAGTAGGATGTCATCTGTCTCTATGTTCATTGCAAATAATTTTAAGATTTAACTTCAACCTTAATGTTCCACCCATTAGTAGGGTTGTGTTTCAGTGTTGAGATGACATAAAACAGCCAGTGAGTCAGTGATTTTAGGGGTTTTTCCTTTTAATAATGCGAGAGCTCTGCAGTAGAGCCAGCTTTTCCACCTTCATCTTTAAATCTATCTGCTTGCATCTGAGTTTATTGCCTGATCGTGCGTTTGTGTTTGTGTTGGGGGGCGGTGCTGAGTCACAGTAGAGGTTTTCCATAAGCAGTAACAACAGAGTTGTCCCAGGAGTTACTCACTCCACTCCTCTCTTAGGAGCATTTGCAGGTTTCAGTTGACAAATCTGGCCTTGATATGCAAATGTCACCATGAGGAAAATAGGGTACATGCAGCTAAAACTGAGCATTTTGAAGAAAATGTCGATATTGACCACAAATTCTAGATCTAAAAGGAGGGTCTGAGTTTGAGGGTAATGTGATATTAATATTCTGCTCTTTTGTGTCTGTGTCTTTCCAGCTCACGTAGAGAATGAGGAGCAGTACACTCAGGCCCTGGAGAAGTTTGGGGAAAACTGTGTCTACAGAGACGATCCTGACCTGGGTTCAGCTTTCCTCAAGTTCTCTGTATTCACCAAAGAGCTCACAGCACTCTTCAAAAACCTGGTGAGCGCATGTGTGTTTACTGTGGGCTGGATGGAGTGGGGAGGGAGGGAGCTCCAGTCTCATGGGACATAGAACGGTTCTCAACTGGTCCCCTCATTGTTTTTATCTCTTTTGAGCCTCGGTGTTGTCTGCGCGTATTCACAGCTCAAATGTAGTCCATCTGGACCCTAAAGCCCTCCGGATTCAAGAGGTTGCTCTGATTTTCCACTGACATGGCCAAACGACATCTGCAACACCAAATATCTGCTGGATCCGATTCAACGCGATCCTTTCCTGGGATTTTTATGGAAGCCGAGGTTATAGTGGAAAAATTTGACACCATCTTGTGAGGTCTCTCGCTGCCCCCAGACAGTGTATCAGCCAGATACACCCAGCAGGAGCTGGAGAGTCTGTATTAGCTTTATCTCAGCACCAGATATTAAAGACACATGAGCTGCTGCCTTGCTCGGATGTGAAGATGTAATCTCTTAAAGCTTCTGCAGGCGTTTCAGGTTAAATGTATAGCATTACACAAAGGCAGGACTTAACCGTGACAGCAAACTGGGGAGTAATTTGTCTTATGAAGGATCATTTTTAACAGTGTCAACCTCTGATGTCTTAACCTGAGCTAAAATTGTACTCACAGACTAAAGTAGCCTTAAAAAGTGAATATACCAAGCAGCAAGTTTCTGCAGGTTTATATTATCCAACATAACCTTTCAACTCTTGTCTCGCCTTCCTCCAGTTTCAAAACATGAACAACATCATCACTTTTCCTCTGGACAGCCTGCTGAAAGGAGATCTGAAGGGCGTCAAAGGGGTAAGGCAAGAAACGAGCATGTCTCCTGAGCAGGAAGTTCCGGACTGTGGGGTGACTTCATCCTTGTGCTGACCTCAAGGAAATGCTGCCGTCAGGAGGAAAATGTCGGGCACATTTCTCGGCGACAAAGATGACCAAGAAAAAGTCTGTGCTGGAGCTTAAAAAAATGTTTAACCCGTCCAAATTGAAGCTGCACCATAGCAACGGTTTTGATGCCGCCCTTACACAGACCAAGCTACAGCGCGATGAGGCCATCAGCTCTTGCAAAAGTATTTAAAGTGGATTTTGGGGAAAAAAGTCACGCGTTTGAACTGGCGTGTTTGAAGTCCTGGAACTATATAACAAATTTGATAACCTGCCTCGTGATTTTCACCTGTTTTAAACGACCAAATTTAGCCCAACAGATGAGTCAGTGGTTGCAAATGACACACAGTAACATGTGGATTGAATTAGGTTTAATTAAAAAAAAACAAAAACAAAAACGCAAACTAGATTATGGTCAAGTCATCACACGTATGTTTATGTATATCAACATTTTGCAAGTTACATCTCACAACCTATATGTCTTACGAAAGCAAAATATTTTTTCTTGAAAATGCACTTTCAAAATAAAATCAAATTATTAATTTTAAATTATCTTAAAAAAATAACTTCTTTTTTTTTTGGTGCAAACAAATCCACAACAATTCAGCTAAATATCAACACATTGGCCAGTGGTGCTGCCAGTCAGTCACGTGCGCTGCAGCCACACAGACACTGGTTAAGTGCCTCTGCAGCCTTTTTAATGCCATAAGCGTTGGTTACTGTCCACAGCAGGCTGGGGCCTTTCACTCTGCAGCCACGTGACTGGCTGCGGTTTGCACAGAGGTATGATGCAATTAAACCACCCCGCTAATGAGGCTGGTTTCCATAGAAACGCATGTTCTCACCACAACCCTTGTCCACTTGGCTCTGCGGCGACCTCTGAACTATTTCTCCTGTTGTGCTTTTTTTCGTGCAGCCTGTCCAGTGTTTTCCTTTCAGCCACTATCTGCTTTTCTCCGCCATCACTTCCTCCTTTTGTCCCTTCGCCCTTGTTGACCACCCTGCTCGTTCCACAGTCTAGCTGTGGGGGTCACATCTATGACAATTAGCCACTCATTACTCATTAGCCCTCAGCTCAGTCTCATTAAGCCCCTGACATAAAGTTAATGAGCCTCAGCTCACATGCACACTTACGCTCATGCCCAGAGTCTCCAAAATAAAGTCATGGTGAGTAGAAATGTCACCTCCAGGTCTCCTGGTTACATCTACAGCCTCACACATCCCTCTACTCTTCATCACCATCCTCCTCCTCTGCTATTATCTTGCTTTTCACTTCTGCGCTCTCCCAGGGGGATGTACCTGTTGAGAGAGAGAGAGAGAGAGAGAGAGAGAGACTGAGGTCATCATGATGCTAACTGATCACTCCACTCCTGGAGGAAATAAAGTATTATAACCCCTGTTTTTTTTTGTTTTTTTTTTAAATCATACCCAGTTTATTTGTCATTGTAAAGGGCTTCACGAGTAGCGCGGGTGAGTGGCAGGTTTAGATTTAACACGACGGCTTTCTGGACGTTGTTTGTCCCAGCAGAGCTCGTTAATATTCTGATCGTGACATCGTTGGCAACCAGTGGGACGAACCCTGTGGGAGGCAGCTGCTAATGGGGCTGCGATGAGAGGACAACAACCTAGCAACGCGCCGGTGCCGGAACGGCTAAAAGCCCACCGTTTTCCACTTCGTCTAGCCCCAGGGCAATTTGAAGCTATTAGAATATTTACTTGGGTTTGAAGCTTTTTGATTTGCTGCTCAGTCAGCACAGGCAGCACAAGTGCAGGGTGGGGTCACCGAGGACCTGCTAATGTTATTACTGCAAACACACATGGACACCCTCGTGTGGGAAATGGAAAGGGCTGAGTCCACAAGACTTTTCTGCTAACAACCGACTTTCAGAATGGACATCAGCATGATGTCATGACGCCAGCCGAGCCTCCTGTCCTCCGCTCATTGACAGTTTGTGATTCTAACCCACTGTGAGTCACATCAGCGCTGCAGACTCCGGTTCCTCTGTGTGGACGGTTGCCGCTTTGTTTGCATAAGTGTGAGGAAAGAGGTCCCTGGTCTCTTTTTTCTTTTGTTGGTGTTAGCAATGAAGCGCGTCTAGCTGTCCCTTTTGTTGCTCACTGGCTCGTGAACGTCCAAATACGCTCGCTGCTGGCAGCTGTAGATAAGAGAAGACTGCATATTGGTTCTGTTTTGTCATTGGTTTGCGTGCAGCGCTCTGTTGTTTTCAACATCAGCAACACACGTAGTTTCAAAGGAGCTTTTCTATGAAAGCAGTTATTTCACCATACATAAGTTATAACAGCGGTTAACCACATACTTCCACCAGTGACTAATGCCGCATCTGTTGCTGTTCAGACAGGTTTGATATCTGCCCTCCTAATACGGTTATAATTAGGTGTGTTTCAGCATGAAAGAAAACAAGAAATGGAAACCTTTTTCTAACACTGCAGTTTCCTGATTGGAGCTTAATTAATCCTACATGAGCCCAACATGGCAGCCGCTGGCACTGGGAGCGGAATAGGTGTTTAGCCGGATGAGGGAAAGGTGAGGAAGGAGGTCATTTAGGGCCTCCTGGTGTAGGCTGATGGACATTGAGGGATTCAGGCCACCGGAGCTGGTTGCTCTCAGGAGGTGTTTGCCCTGTGTCCTGGCCTCTTTCTGCTCTGTCACTGCGGCACAACTATGTCAGAGTTTAGTATTTTTAGCCTTTGTTTCCATTTTACTTCTCTCTTTGTGACATCTACTGTTGCTTCCTCTCTCTCTCCTTTCTGGTTCTCCTGACCTGCAGTCTGTTCTTTAATAAACTTCCTCTTGCTTTGGCTCTTTGGTCGTCAGCCTCTTTGTGCTTCGAGGCTGTTTTTTTCCCCTCTGCTTTCTGCCCTGGCCTCGGTTAGATGAATGGCTGAGGAGTTTATTGCTTTGCCCACTGATCCATTCCATGACCCCTAAACTGGCCACTCCTCTGCTGTTCAAGCAGAGGTCAACTTCAGGATCACAGCCTCTCTGGAGCTTTAACAATGCTCTAAATCCAAACCAGTAGACGTATACAAGCTGTTCACATTCACTGCTAAAGTAAGCAGGAAAAGCCTAGCGTCTGCTGCTATGGGAGTGTGTTTTATTTTCATTTCAGATGCTTCTTTATTTAGTTAGTTTGTGAATAATTGACAACTCTTTCATAATTTAGGCGACAAGCGTGCTGGTAGCAGACAGCAGTTCACTGAATTAAACCGCTTCCTTTCAGACTGGGCTAATTACACCCAGTGTCTGCATGTGTTTGTGCTAAGCACTGTTTAATCACTGGGAAGCTTTGACGCTTTGTGCTTTGTTTCTCCTCAGGATCTGAAAAAGCCTTTTGACAAAGCCTGGAAAGACTATGAAACTAAAGTGTAAGTTACCTGACATCATTTGCACCTTTTCCCCTGTGACCAGCCATCAGGGGTTTATGTTCTTGCTGTATCTCTTCCACACATCTGTTGCTGTATTAAATGAAGTGCGCACAGTGACCTGTCTGCTCCCTCATGTAATCATCTGTCATCACGTCCTTGAATTGTGAATAAGTATCTTCCCTGTCACCTCCCACCTTCACACCATTTTCCCTGTTGTAACTGTACATGCAGAGAAGGTGCTTTTCTTTACAGCACTTTCATATATTTTACACGCAGCAAAGGACACTCTTTACTGAAAGGGTAACACGCCTCCTCCCCAACCCGTTTCAATCAGACACTACAACCCTTTTTACTGCTTTTCAAAAGCTCGTATCATTCTTTGATTTTATTATTATTATTTTTTACCTCATTGTTGACCTTTGAAGGTCATCAGCAAAGTAAAAAAAATTCTCAAACAGCCAGTCAAATCTTGTTTTCCGCCGACGATCTGGCCTCACCTCTGCCCTCTCTGCTGTCGCGTCTGGAGACGTCAAATGTTTTCATCTTGATTTCTTAATTTGTTTCTGAATCTTATTTTCAC
The DNA here is from genome assembly GCA_016586285.1 of Arothron firmamentum. Taxonomy (NCBI): domain Eukaryota; kingdom Metazoa; phylum Chordata; class Actinopteri; order Tetraodontiformes; family Tetraodontidae; genus Arothron; species Arothron firmamentum. The sequence continues at coordinate 270,154 of BJFM01000793.1, read as the reverse complement.
TCTCAGTTCAGGCGAGTGCACGTCGGCCTTCCATTGAAATGCAGAGTTCATCCACAGAATCTCCATTTCGTCTGGTGACTCACTCCTTGAACTGACGTGACTGAATCGACAGATCCTCGGCCTGAACATTAGCTGAATTAGCAGCGGTTTGGCCGGCTGCCAAACGGTCTGGCTAGCATGTGTCTGTGTTAGCTGCAGCCGCGATGATGCTGTAAGATTCATGTGCTGGCAAAGGCTGACAGTGTCCTCAACGGGTTTTTGTGGGTTGAGAGAAGTGCGATCTATATTGGTGTCGCTGATGGGTTTTCTGACTAATGTCTGAGGTGATTTTCAGGATCAGACTTTTTTTTTTTCTTTTTTTAAAGGCAGAAGAGTTGCAACTGTCAGCTCTTACGCTGCAATTCAGTGGAGCAGGATACTAAAATATAAATGTGAGGGAAAGATCAGATGATATGGTTGAAGGGCAGTGAATTCCATCTAACGTGGAAGGAAGGAAAGCTAATGGAAGACTGAGATGATCTGAAAAAGAGTGTAGTCAAGTTTGAGCTTTGTCTAACGCTGCTGTTGCCAAAGACTTCATGTAATATATTAATAATAATAAACTGAACTGAGCTGGAGTGAAGACTGTCTTCATGCACATGAACCAGGCTAAACAGTCATTCAGGCAATGAATGAAGCAGCTTCTGGAACCTCCTGTCCCAAATATATGCTGTCAGAAAATCAAACAGCATATGGAAAAGAATGCTCTGTTGCATGGACGGTCTCCCCTGTGGTTCTCCGACCGGCTGCATGAGAAACTGTCTGCGCTTGATGTGTGTGAAGAATCAGCCCTGAACACTGACTGTCTCACAAACCTCTTCAATCCCCGATGCAAAGAGTTAGCCACCCACAACCAAAATGTCTGCTTTAAACCTCACCTCAGTAAAAGAACCAGTGGCGCTGATTTTTCCCAGCATCCTTCCTTTCTTTGTTGCTCTCATGGATGTGTTGTGAACTCAAAGTGTCTGATATGATTTGCAGCACCAAGATAGAGAAGGAGAAGAAGGAGCATGCGCGACAGCACGGGATGATCAGGACGGAAATCAGCGGGGCGGAGATCGCAGAGGAGATGGAGAAGGAGAGGAGAATCTTCCAGCTGCAGATGTGTGAGGTCAGTCTGATGGTGTCATCTGCACCACTTCATTCTTCTCTTGTGATTTCAGTTGAATTTGTAGGTTTTTTTCCTTTGTCCAGGCTAGAAAACACTGTTTAAAAACTGGATGGAAAACTAACCTGTTCAATGTCTTTACAGTATCTCCTTAAAGTCAACGAGATCAAAATCAAGAAAGGCGTTGATCTGCTGCAGAACCTCATCAAATACTTCCACGCACAGTGCAAGTAAGACAAAATCCTGTTTTAAACTGCTTTAGTCGATATATTACAAGGTGTTCTGTTCTGTTTTCTGAGCAGTAGTTCTAACACCACAATAAAGGCCTCTGTTTCTGCTCAGTTTCTTCCAGGATGGCCTGAAAGCTGTTGACAACTTGAAACCTTCCATAGAGAAACTGGCTACTGATCTCCACACTGTGAGAAAAATGCAGCACTTGTGTTGTTTTTTTGTTTCCATGCACTCTGTGTGTGTGTGTGTGTGTGTGTCTTATCTGTGTTCTCTGGAACAGATTAAGCAGGTGCAGGACGAAGAGAGGAAGCAGCTGACTCAGTTACGCGATGTCCTCAAGTCTGCGCTGCAGGTGGAGCAGAAGGAGGTAAAACACACACACACACGTACACACACACACACACACACACACAGAGTCATAAAACCCCTACTGAAGGTGTCTGGTGTTTGTTCACCTTTGAACTGCACACACATCCACACGACAGGCCCGTTCAGACGGGGTCTGATCCAGACTGTCTCGGGGATCTTCTGGAGCTGTGAGCCTCAACACAAACACAAATGAGGTTTAAAGGACTCATGGACGTGAGATCTGATTGTGAACTGGTGTGAGAGCTCACCCTCGGTGAACTCTTCACGCCGCTGCTGGTCTCACCTGAGTCTTTTCTTTCTTCCTCCTCTGCCGCCGTCTTTCGTGACACAAGTCTAGGAGAGTAAGTGGATTCAAAACAGTCACCAAACAAAGTCTTCTTTGGTGTTTGTGTGTCGTGCCGCTCCTGATCTAGGTGCAGTTGTCGCTTCTACGAGACGCGGTTGAGTTCTTGCTGTTTTGCCGTCATCTTGTGAGTGTGATTGCCGATAAAAGCGGAGAGCAGAGAAGTCATTAATGCTTCATCAACACTACCCTTCAGGAGACCCTCCCCTCTTTCCTCTAATAGTTCCAGGATGGAAATGACATCACTCATGCACCGCTCTGGCCTTTGTTTCATCCTTGTTGTTGTTCCATTGCAGTCATGCATGAATGTCCACGAGATAAACCGCGTTACAGCGAGGGCATGTGGATGTCTTTATTTTTAATTTATGGATTGAGAATGTTTGAATCTCGCTGGCTCACAGCCAGACGTAGATCTGTTTCACGCATCCGTGTTTCCTCCTGAGGTGAGATCCGCAAAAAGCGACGTTCCTGTCGTTGGAATTAGTGGAGGTTTCTTTTTTCTTTTTTTTTTTCCGCCTCCCTCATTTTGCATGTGTGCGTCTTTTCCCAGGAATCTCAGGTGCGGCCGAGCACCACCTACAGCCTGCACCAGCCGCAGGGGAACAAGGAGCATGGCACAGAGCGCAGCGGCTACCTTTACAAGAAAAGTGATGGGTGAGTCTGAAAATGACGCACGCAGACGGAAGGTTGTCTTTACAGGTTTAAAATGATTTGAATAGTTATGTTTTTTTTTTGCTTGTTTGTGTTTTCGTCTTAGGTTGAGGAAGGTGTGGCAGAAGAGGAAATGCACAGCAAAGAATGGATATCTCACCATCTCACACGGCACAGTCAGTAAACACACATGTGCTCTCACACACACACACACACTCTTGGTTTTATACAAGGGTGGCTCCAGCAAATCACCGGCCCTGCTCTGACTGTTGTTTCTCTCCGTCTCTCTTCTCGTCGCCTTTGCAGGCTAACCGACCACCAGCCAAACTCAACCTGCTCACCTGTCAGGTCAAACACAATCCAGAGGAGAAGCGAAGCTTTGACCTGATATCACGTGAGTTCATTCTTCTTTTCTCGGGCCCGAGCACCAGCATGTGCTGAGAGTTGTTAGCATCGTGATGTAGAAGTAGTTCTTGGTTTGAAAGGTCAGGGGTTACCTGACAACAGGAATAAAGTTTTCAAAGCTTTCAGTGGGCATCTATATTTATGCCGTTTCTCCCATATTCTCTTTCTCCATCTCTTTATTTTTGTTACAGATGACAGAACATATCATTTTCAGGCCGAGGATGACCAAGACTGTCAGATGTGAGTGCCTGTTTCTACCTCTGTGTGTGTGTGTGTGTGTGTGTGTGTGTGTGTGTGTGTGTGTGTGTGTGTGTGTGTGTGTGTGTGTGGGTGTGGGTGTGGGTGTGGGTGTGGGTGTGGGTGTGGGTGTGGGTGTGGGTGTGTGTGTATGTGTGTGAGAGTGTGTGTGTTCGCTTCTGTGCTAAGTGCATCCTGTTTACCACCTCAACCGCCTTCTACACACTTCCAGCCTCACACCCAGTCTGACTCCCATGCTTCCTTACTCTTCCATCAAACGACTGACCATCGTTTACTTTGGCTGCTCTCGTTTCAAGCTGGATCTCGGTGCTTCAGAACAGTAAGGAGGAGGCTCTGAATCAGGCCTTCAAAGGAGACCAGCATGTCGGCGAGAACAACATCGTTCAGGAGCTCACCAAGGCCATCCTGGTGGAGGTGAAGAGGATGACGGGGAACGACGTGTGCTGTGACTGCGGAGCGCCCAGTGAGATTAGGATCGCGATGCTAAATTAGCTAGTCCTGGCACTTGTCACCATGGCGTCCTCTTTTCCTCTCACAGACCCAACGTGGTTGTCCACCAACCTGGGCATTCTCACCTGCATTGAGTGCTCGGGCATCCACAGGGAGCTGGGAGTCCACTACTCCAGGATCCAGTCTCTGACCCTGGATGTGCTCAGCACCTCAGAGCTCTTGGTAAATCACTCATTGGTCATTTCCGTTGACCTTTTGTTATAGAACTATACATTTACACAGTCCCTATGGAACTGGATTTTGTACTTCCAGTTTAATATCTGTACAGCATCTTAGTAGAGGTAAATACTGAATTAAAGCATGTTGGAGTGTGGCTCACTCTACACGTGTGTGTGTGTGTGTGTGTGTGTGTGTGTGTGTGTGTGTCACAGCTGGCCAAGAATGTGGGGAATGCAGGCTTTAATGAAATCATGGAGGCTTGTTTAAGTACTGAAAATGTGGTGAAACCCAACCCGGCCAGCGATATGTAAGTTACCCCTAAAAACTTCTGTCCCGCGCACATCAGCAGCATCACGTTACACTCTGCCACAGCCCATCAGCAACCCACAACACCTAACTGTGGTGTGTCGACACATCAGAACGCAACTCTGTTGGAGGTTAAACCACAGTGTTCTACAAATTCAGCGATCTTCTGCACCTGCCTTTTACTTTTTCACTTTAAATTTTGCTGATCAGACCAAATATTTATCAGGCAGGCGAGGAAAGACTTCATCACCGCCAAGTACACAGAAAAGCGGTTCGCTCGGAAGAAGTGTCCCGACACGGCCTCCAGGCTCCACACTCTGTGCAACGCGGTGAAGGCCCGGGACATCTTCTCCCTCATCCAGGTTTACGCCGAGGGAGTGGACCTGATGGAGCCCATACCTCTGGCAAACGGACACGTCAGTGCAGTGACTGTGTCTTCCCTGCTCTTCATCTTCTCCACGCTCATCCCATTTTCTCAGAGGTGTCACTCTTAATGCTTTCTGTTTCAGGAGCACGGGGAAACAGCCCTTCACCTGGCTGTCAGGCTGGTAGATAGAACGTCTCTGCACATCGTCGACTTCCTCACTCAGAACAGGTAAACAAATCTGGAAACCAGAACAACTAGTTTTAGTACCTGGCGGCTAACTGCAAAGTTATCTGAGATCAAATGGATCTCCTTTGTGGAACAGTAACAATTCCTGCGTGATTTTCTGCAGTTTGAATTTGGATAAGCAGACTGTGAAAGGCAGCACGGCGCTGCACTACTGCTGCCTGACCGACAACAGCGAGTGTCTGAAGCTGCTGCTGCGGGGAAAGGCCTCCATAGACATCGGTAAGGAAGCGCAGTGCGCCCGCGGTGTGTTCACTGAACCGCCGTACTTTTCCTTTTCTCAAGGCAGCATGTTCAGTCCAAGTAGCTGTAGATTAAAACTACTCTGCTATTTCCTTCTAAAGGGATATTTATGTCAGGAAAGCACATAATATGGTGGGAAATATTCAAGCAGTGACACACACACACACACACACACACACACACACAAACAGAGGGTTTTCAGAGGTGTGGCTTTTGCCATTGCTCCATGGTAATTCTGTCAGTTATCTACAGTCAAGAAGAACCCAAAAACTCTCCACTGTGGGAAACTGTCTAATTACAGCTTTTCTTATTTAAATGGGAGGAAATCAAATAGGCTGCGTATTTATACATGTGGTCACCACAGTAATTACATGTTTCTGTTGTGTGTTTTCTCTTTTTAACTCTGCAGCTAATGAGGCCGGGGAGACACCACTGGATATCGCACGGAGGCTCAAACACGTACAGTGCGAGGAGCTGGTGAGCTCCCCGTGTTTTAACTTCACTGCCTGCGTTTGTGAACTAAAAACACTGAAGAATAGTCTTTTTCTGTGTGTCGTATTCACAGTTGAATCAAGCGCTGGCGGGGAAATTCAACGCCCACGTCCATGTGGAGTATGAATGGCGCCTGCAGCACGAAGACTTGGATGAAAGTGACGAAGATTTGGATGAGAAGGTAAAAGATACTGGAGGAAAAAAAAAACTGCTATAAAATAAAATACAAGAGAATGAGGGGAGTGTCAGGAAAAGAGGCATTCAGGGAGCTCTTTCAGACAATTAAATCAATACAAGAAGTGCAAAATCCATAACACCAAACTCACAACTTTCCAGCCCAGCCCTCTTCGCAGAGACGAGCGGCCCGTCAGCTGTTACACCCCCAGCAACAACTCCCACCACCACCACCACCACCACCACGCCAGTCTGGGCTCCGCAGGCCGCGACGCAGCCGGCCTCACGAAGGACAAGCAGCGCGCCTTCATGCCGAGCCTGGTCAACAACGAGACCTACGGCACCATCCTCAGCAGCGGCGCACAGCAGCCCGGCAGCCCAGCGGCACCGCCCCTCCCCCCCAGGAACCTGGGTAAGCAATGGAGGAAGGGGAGGGGGGATTCAAAGCCCCGTCTCATGATCCTGCCCTGTGTTGTTGCCCAAGGGCAGAGGAATTTAGAGGAGGTGTTGTCAAGGTGCTGCCTCATTTTACACATCTGCGCTGTATATGTAGTTCTCTTGGAAACCTCGTTTAAATGTCCAAAATTAATTGGACACAAGTTAAATTGCATCTTAAAAGTGCAAGATCATTTGACTCTAGACTGTTTACGTGGTCTTATATCTTTGAAGGGGAGCTGTCTTGTGACTGCCCCCCCCAGTCAGACTTTAATATCATTAGTGTCCGTCTGGAGATCTGCCAGCAGAGCAGAGGAGGAATCTGTGGCTCCGCTCGCCTGTCTGCAGCGCGGCCTTCTCCGCATTCCCTCTCCCCATTAGCTGTCACTTCCAATTACACTGGCATGGAAACAACCGGCCTTGTAATGCAGACACAGTTTGGTCTTGATAAATCTTCTGTCGCTCTCTCTCAGTCCAGTTATCTGGCCTGGGGGGGGTGGGCCAGTCTCCACCATCCGGCAGCTGGAAGTCCGGTTCTTTGGACGTGGTGGGTCGGCAGAGATCATCTTCAGACCCCCCCAACATGCACCCGCCTGTTCCACCGATAAGACTCATTTCAACTGGAGGTATGGGCGCTGCCCTCCGTCACCCAGCTCAGTCTCAGAATTCTTTGGGATTCTGAAACTGATAAACAGGTACTTAGCGTCAGCCTCTGTGTTCCAGGTCAGGGTCCTGCTCCTGTGGCAAAGATGGAGGCCTTGAATATTCAGTCCAAGTCAGGCCAAGGCGGCTCCAGGGTCGCGCCGCCAAAATCTCCTGCTGGGTGAGGGGACTTTTTTAAGGTTCCCGTTGTCCTCGGATGTCACACGCAAGGCTGCATGGTTGCTGTTTAGCCGTTCAGTTAGCGAGCAGGCTAACGCCCTGCAGAACAGTCACGTTCTGACGATGCTCTTGTAAATCTGAGGCGCTCACTGCTTCCTTTTTGTCATTTTATCCTCCAGCAATGATAAAAGCTTCAACAGAGGAAATCTAAACAGAACTCAGTCCATCGAACGGCAAGGTTAGTGCGGCAACTCTGTTGAAAGTGTCCAGACGGTTGCTGTCAGACTGCTTCATTATCTGTCGGCTCCTCTTGCTGCTGTTGTTTTGGTGATGTCATTTCCACTTCCTGTTCCAGCTAAGGAAGTGCCAGGGTGCCCCCAGAACTCCATAGGTCAGTCTCTGCCTCCAGCCCCCATGCTGAGGAAGGCCTTCCATGTGAGTCCCTCTTCCTCTTCTCATGACTTTGCTTAGGTATTTATTTGTTCCTTCATTCATTTGTGCCGCTGCGTTGATCCTGTGAATTGACTTGAATTCCGCTGAATTGACCTCGAAACGCCTTTTGTAATTTTAGCCCTAAAACTATCAAACAGCGCCATCTTCAGGTTAGGATGATCCAAACATTAACTGTCTAAATCTATTCTTGCTTCATCAAACTAAGGCTGAGATCTTTATTTTAGATCTTGGTGGAGCTACCAAAGTTTCTGGGTTCCAATCGGTCCTGGTGGCCTTCCAGTTCCTCCAGCTTCCTCCCACAGTCCAAAAACATGAACACTGGTTGGACTGGAACGCACCAGTGACTGTACAGAAACTAGAGCGTCACCGTGCGCCTTGTTTTCCAGAAACAGAGACCGAAGCGAGTGAAAGCCATCTACAACTGTGTGGCCGACAACCCGGACGAGCTGACGTTCACCGAGGGCGAGGTGATCGTGGTGGACGGAGAGGAGGACCAGGAGTGGTGGGTCAGTACCGACAGTCCACCTCCTGCCTCTCTGTGTAACCATGGCAGCCAAAGCAGAAAGCCATGACCTCATGCTGGCTGATGCTCTTTTTCCACCCACAACAAAAAGCTGCTGCTTCCTCTGTGAAGCCCCTTGTTTAGAGGCCAACCAGCTGCAGAAAAATGACCAAATTTGTTCACTCTGTCCCCGTCTGACCCGCCGAGGTCGCTGCCACCCTCTCATGTTATCAGCCTGTCCTTATCTGAAGTACTGAGATGAAATTAATGAAGCAGCTAAATCAGGGGATTAGCTCATGTGTGGCAGCCCTCAAATACTTCCAGATTTGAAACTAAATTTAGTAGATTTGCTGTACTTTAGATTTAAACATAGTCCTCTCTGTTCTGTGCCTTTTACCACAATATATTCTCCTGCTTGTGTTTAGCCTTGCAGAAACATGTTCAAGCTTTTTTATTTTCAGGTGTAGAAGGCGTTAAAAATTACTTAAATGGACATTATACGTACCGCCTTCTGTGTCAGCCAAGGTAATATGTAGCGATGTCATATTAATTAAAAGGATAGCCGACTTTTTCTTTGTCATTTGTCTCTTCCTCTGATCCATGTAAAAACTTGGATATCCTTCTTTAGACTGCGCAGGAGCTAGAAGGACTGTTTTGTCTTAGCTCCAGCTGCTAGCTGTAACTGTTTCCTGCATTAATAGATGGATAAATTCCATTTGACAATTTCAACCATACCTGTTACTAAAACCCACACCAGGAGTGTTTTATTTTGAAATAAACATGATATTCTCTTTTTGGGAGGACTTCCTGGCAGCCATGGGGTGTATCTAATCCAACAAGTTAACTTTAGTCGGGCTAGCACTTCCTGTCGTGCATCCATCGTCTTGTCTGGGTGAGAGGAAAGAAGCAAATAACAAAACAGGAAAACAACGGCAAATCCCTTTAATATGATGAAGATCTTAATGGTGGATTAGTCTCGTAGCTCACGCGTGTGTTCTGTGTTTAGTTAGGAACGATGTTTATAAAAAATTGAGATTTTAAAATACAATTACATAAAAATCGCTTTCCTAATGATTTCTGAAGTCACCCGAAATACCGCTGGAAATTCATCAGATAGTCGCAAACAATCATAAATGGTTTATTAGCAGATATTTTGGTCTCGTATGTGTTTATGAGTTATTTGATAACTTCTTTTTTAATCCTTATTCCACCTCTGATCTTCGTTCCCCTCTTCTTTCACAGCTGGGCCACATTGAAGGCGAGCCGATGAGACGAGGGGCTTTCCCGGTGACGTTCGTATGCTTCATCGCTGACTGAGCGGTCCCTCGTCGTCTCTCAACCCCAACACACACCCCCCCCACCGTCACCTGTGTATGCCCTCCCGTCGCTGCTGACATCACAGCATCGTCCCGTCGCCGCACACCCGTAATCCTTGTCTTAATGGCAGCCGAGGCCTGTTGTCATGGCGATTGGATGCTTGCTGTTAATGTTCCTGACCAAGACTCAAAGCTCTAACACAATGATTGTAGTGGACGACCTCTAACAATAAATGCACTTTTCTCATTCTTCTCCCCTCCCCAACACGGCACCATGAAGGGTTTTTGTACAGTATTTCATCATCACAGCTGGAAACGTGTTTCCTCCTGCCGTCGGCTCTAAATGTGAACCTAGTCCTCATCGTTGCGTCGCGCCCTCGGTGAGCTGCTCTAAGCGCCTCCCTGCTTTCCCGTGTAGCCTTCCAGCGCTGAGGTCTTCTTGTTGGTGCTAACGTTGGCCTGGAACCTGTGTGAATATGCTGCTGTTGCTTCCTGTAACTCATCACACTTTCTCACAAGTGTGAGATGCAGCTGTGAACGAGTTCCTGTCTTCTGAGCGCTTCTCCCCCC